>VZTN01001836.1:76575-108117 GCA_013400515.1 Erpornis zantholeuca | reverse complement strand
CTGGTTTTTATTTTTTCTTGAAGAGATGGTTGGAGTTTTTTTTCCTGTATTTTTACCCTGTGATGTTAAATCAAGCCACAGATCTGTTACCATTTTCATGAGTGGGTATGTAGTATCTCTAAGTCGTGAAACTAAGAGTGGTTTTTGAGACTTCTATTAGTGTAATACATTACCCATTTTGTTATCTTTAATGTTTATAATTAATTTATTCCAGAAATACAAATATGCAGGATGACATATTAACATGATGAATATATTCATGAATATTTATACCACATAATTCCAGACATCTAAGTTATACATCTGAGTTAGGAGAAAAGTTTCCAAACAAGTCCATTTTAATCAGTTGAACAAAGCAGGAACTTAACATGAGCATTAAGAATGTCTTTCTCCCTCTCTCTCCCTCTCCCTCACTGTTGCACAACTAAGTACTCTCAGTAAATTAGCTTACTACACAAATTATGTTGTTGAAGTTATCAGTCGTAATAATTCACATCCTTTTTACCTTTTCCCTTAACTACATGTTAATGAACATTACATAAGCCACCTTCCAGTACCTACGTTTGGCCTCATGAAGGGCATGCAGTGGTAGGACATGGAGTAGTGGCTTTGGACTGAAAGAGGGTAGGTTTAGATGAGCTATGAGGAGGAAATTGCTTACTGTGAAGGTAGTGAGACTGTGGAGCAGGTCACCCAGAGAAGCTGAGGATGCCTCATCCCTGGAGGTATTGAAGGCCAGGCTGGATGGGGCTCTGAGCAACATGGTCTAATGGAAGGAATCCCTGTCCATGTCAGCAGTGTAGGAACTAGACGATCTTTAAAGTCATTTCCAAACCAAACAATTCTATGATTCAATGAATTTCACAGCCAGACAGTTTTGCAGTGGACAATGTGGAATCCTCATCATCTGAAGGGTAAAATACAATGAAATACATTTTGAAAAACATGACTGACAGTAGCTTCAAGCTAGTGGAAGGAATGGAAAGAGAAAATAATTATCAAATGGTTAAAGGTTAAAAGAATATTACCCCTACTTAAAAATATAAGAAACTGAATGTTAGGGAAAATGAGTCTCAATACCTGGAAGAAATCACACAGCTTTGATATAACAACTGTGTTATGATCTGGGTTTTCTAAGTTTGGGATGCTTAGATTTAAAGATCTCCTTCCTTCTCAGGACCTTTGAAAGTACAGAATCTATATTTAGATTATTTTCTCTTATATCCACATGCTGTTATAACTTATCTTTGCATTCCTTAATTTATTGTGGCATCTCTTGTTCTAAAATTGTGACATCAAACTGGTTTTACTGTACGGTTGTGAGTCTCAGGTACTCAGGAGGTCAGACAAAAAGTAATCAAAAAGAAAGTGGAAAAATAAAGTGATTTTTTTTCCATCATATTTGGCATAACTAAAACAAAAATTTTAATACCTCATATTTATTAGTGTATAGAAATGAGATCTCTAAATAAAGACATGCAGCACTTAGACAACCACATTTTCATAATTAAATTTAACATATTGATGTTCAACAAATGCAATAAAGCAGTCACTCTTCTAATATTACTGATTTTATTTTCATGAACACTTATACCCTGGCGAATTTTTGCTTATTCTTAAAAAGCATATAGAATCCAACTGTGCAGGTTCTGGATGTCTATGGTATCAGAATGTTGTTCTGGAAAGAAATTAAAAGCTATTTTCATATTTTAAATAGATTTTTCTATTCATTATTTTTATTGTTAAAATAGTCACATAATTATATTATCAACGGTGACAACAAAAAATGTTACTTTGCAACTTTGCCTGTCCATCTTAATTTATCTCCTTTAAATATCCCCTAATTAATATAAGAAATATTTAAAATGAAAATTAATAAAATAATAATTATTAATATCTGGTCAAGATGATAAAATCCAATTTTATTGGTTTAGTGTAATAAAAGTTAACTTTTCTTATTGCTGAAAAGAACTCTTGTTGATTCACAATACTATAGAAAAAACTACCTCTATTCAAAAGTGGCTAGCCATAATTCAAGCAGAGTTTTCATGGTAATTCTGCTTTGGTCTTTGTGAATTTGGGTAAAACAGTTTTCTGTTTTCTGTATAACATCAGTGCTTCCTGCAAATTTTTCAGAAACTGGACAATTTCCTTAGCACAATTTCCCTTGGCTCCAGAAATGACATCTTTCAGTCTTTTAGTACAAAAAAGTGTTTGACACCAGAAGGGTTTTACTTCATGTTAGGAATTTTTTTTAACTATAAATGCAGTAACAAAATGTATTGCTATGAATCTGCATTTCTCTCAAAACCAAGAATTTAAAAAGTATTTATAATTTGAATATAATGGTCATATAATCTTCTTTCTTCTAATATGCATTTATTCCAAAAGAAATTTTAAAAAATCTCAGAAATTTTCTATGTGCATTGTATAAGAATTCTAGGCTATAGATGTTATTCCTTTAAAATACAGGTACTGCAGTAAAAATTTTTATCCTAAGTGTCCCTGTGTTGTCAGAATAGAAGTAATGAATAATGCATTATTCTTCATGTGGCAACGTTAGTGGGCCTCAGAAAATATGTAACCATTTTATTACTATTCATTTATGCATACAGTTAATCATAAACTACAAAGGATTGTTAGTTTCGAACCCTTAAGAAAAATTTATGAGGTCAATTTTTAAAGAATTATTCCTCTGGGCTGTAATTAGTATTTTGTAGCATATGCAACCTGATGTTATCGTAGGAGGCAATTTGAACATCTGTGTATATTATTTGAGAGGTTTAATCCCAAAGAACCTTCTTGCTTTGTGATGCTAGGATTCATGTTAGACAAAAAATGGATAAAGCAGAAGGACCCATTGTTATTGCATTGGAGTACTGAGAAATATGCAACAGCTTTGGTTTTTGCTTTGCTTCTTAACGTACTGGAGTATATAGGACCATAGAAAGAGGCTTTATATTGATGCCTCATTTACTTGAGAAGTCAATTCATCTATTTCATGAGTTCTTCACAGTTGCGGAAGGTTGTAATACAGATTTTTTAAAATAGGTAAATATACCTATGCAAAAACACATATACCCTAACATTCAGGATTAAATACATTGTATATTGAAGTTGAGGACCACTGGAAATTATTTTATTTTCATCCAAGTAGCTTCTTAGGAATTCAAGAAGATTAAAAATAGGGCTGGTTCATTTCAGAAATTATTTATTTGAATAGTCTATCCCATGGGCAACAGTTCTCCACAAACTACTGCAATGTGGGACACTTTTCCATGGCAGCAGTCCTTCAAGGACAGGCTGTTCCACTGTGAGTTCCCCACAGTGGCACAAGTCCTACGACCAAACCTGTTCCAGCATGGGCTCCTCTCTCCGTGGGTCTGCAGGTCCCTGCCAGGAGCCTGTTCCAGGACAGGTCTTCCATGGAGTCAGAGCCATCTCTCAGGCATCCATCTGCTCTGTCATGGGTCTTATCTCCTGGCTGGAGCTCTGTATCCCCGTGGTCCTCCATGGGCTGCAGGGTCACAGCTGCCTCACCATGGTCTGGACCACAGGCTGCAGGGGAATCGCAGCTCCTGTGCCTGGAGCACCTCCTGCTCCACCGACCTTGGTGTCTGCAGAGTTGTTCCTCTCACATATTCTCTTCCCACTTTTCTCTAGCAGCAATTATATGTGCACAATAACTTCTTTCCTCCTTTTTAAATATGTTGTCACATAGTCATTACCACTATTTCTGATTGGGCCAGCCTCAGCCAGCAGCATGTCATCCTGGAGCAGGCTGGCATTGGCTCTGCTGGACATGGGGAAAGCTTCTGTCAGCTCCTACTCCACCCCTATAGCTCCCACTACCAAACCCAGGCCATGAAAACCCAACACAATTTCAATAAAGAGGATAGATAGTAAAGGAAGTAAAGGGACTGTGAGGTGTCTCATAAACTTGATAAAACAAAAAAACTGTTGCAGCTTTCAAAAAAGGTACTTAGGGTATTTACCTAAAAAATGAGTGCAATTTGAAAATGTCTTAGAGAAACTTTAATATGCATCTAATGTTTAATATCCTGCTGGATCTAACAATTGCAAATTGGTAATACAACAGACTAAATTATTAACTTAGTGATTCTAAAGAAAAGGCCTTCTATTTTCAACTTTCCCATGGAATTTTTTTAAAAATAAGAAAATCACAGATCATCATTATGAGTAAAACTCTGAATTTTTCTTTTCTGGCAGGGGATAATTTTTTCTGTAGAATAAAAAGAAGTTGTGTTCCTGGGAACCACTGAAAAGAGCCTGGATCCAAGACACAGCAAAAAGGTTTGGGAAATTATAGAATTCACAAACCTTTTTTTTTTCTAGAAGCCATCCCTCAATATCCTCACTCTTCACACATGCTTACAAATATTGTCAGGAGGTGATCAAATTCTTGGTTGTGGCTGGGACCTTTTAAAATAAACTATTTCATGTGACTAACATATGTTGAAAAACTCTGTTTATTCCAGTACCTCTTTTCCCTTCCTCCTCAGCTTTTCTTCTCCCTTACACAAATTAAGGAAACACATTGCTGTCAAAATTCCCACATATCCAAGACAAGCGTTATTGACTGTGTTGTGATGAATGTGTGTATATAAACAGAAGCCTCTGCATACATGTGTAGAAGGAGACATTTGTGTGTGTGTCAATTAAAAATATCTTAAAAGATTGATCAAATATTTAACACTTCAAAGACCAGCTGCACATGTATGTGTTTTGTTAGAATGTGCTGATTACGAATGGCATGTGATGAAACAAGCAGAAAGGTGCTGCTTACACACAGACTTGTATTTCCTAGGCTAGGTTGCAGAGAATGGTTTTATGATCTAAATCATTCTAAAGAGCCAATGCTCATGTCCTTCAATAAGAGCTGCTCATCCCTGCGTAAAAGAGCTGCACACTTCAATTATGTAAGAGAAGGAAGTGCTGCTTTAGTTTTGTCTGTTTGTTCTCTTCTTCACTGAGGAGAGAATTCAGTTTGGGGTGAACTGATTATCTATAAAAACATATAAATGAAGAGCAAAAATCCAGGTTTATAAATAAAGAATTTGGGACACAGATTTTGCAGAGTATTCATTGCTAGATGTGGTTATTTTTACAGAGAGATTTTGCATAGCCAGTCCCAAAACCTATTCACATGTTGAACAGAAATTACAAAGTTATAAGAAATTTCACATATTGTTTATTTAGTTGTAAGATGTAAGAACAAACTTACCTTCCCTGTGAAGCTAGAAATGAGTTCTACTTTTTTTCATTTTCTCTTAGTCAAATAAATGATGTCATTTTATTCACTCCTAGTTTTTCACCCAGTGGAATCCCAGTGGAGCACCGCTGTTAGCTGACATGATTGCCCATAATATCTCTATTGTACCTGTTATATCTTATGATGTGAAAGACTTCTAGCAGGGTCTCTAATTTGTGAATCATTGACAGAATAGTCCATAACAGCACCTTGAAGGGTTGAGCTGTTACAGAAGAAGTAGTCTTTATCCTTAGATGACAAGACAGAATAATAAAGGTCAAAATCTTTTACAGAGGAATACAAGTTGTACTTTTCGCCATTAAATGAAAGACTTCAAATTAAAAATTAAAATTAAAACAGGAATGAGACTTCATAAGAAGGAATTACCAGGACAATTTAAAAAAGAAAACAAGACAGAGGTAATAGTTATTTAAGAAAGCTGGTTGAAAACCTATTACAATGTATTACCTTTAGCAATGTCCAATGACTTTAGAATTAATTTACCTGCTTTGTAAATACAATCAAAAGACATACCTAGGAGAGTGAAAGGCTAGTATGAGAGAAAGCTGGGGCTTTCCAATCCACAAAAACACCCTAACCAGTAGTCTGAATAGCTCATTGTTAACTCTCGCCTGACACTGAGAATAAATATGGGGAATGACCACAAGATGTGCTATTCAGGAATTATTTTACCTGTTAAATTTGGTTGATTTAAAAATTTCTTGTTTGGTTTTGTTCTATTTTCTTTTTCTTTTGTTATAGTTTGTGGGGTTTGTTGCTTTTTTAAAATTTTTAAATCATAGAAAAGTCACTTTCTATCTGTTTCAACTATGCTTTATTGAGCGCAATCTTTTATTTCCAGGCATCTAAAGAAAATACTTTTAACTCTTTTAAAATGTCTAATGTACCAAATCAACTTTTCTGAAATAAATCACATATTCATTGACAATGATGAAATATCGAAAGCCATGGAAGTATGACAGGGTTCAAGTGAGTTTAAATTAAATGTTCTGTCAAGGTTTGCTGCAAGCCTCTAAAGAAAACTTTTAATAAATCAGCAAGATAAGAACTGAAAGTACTTTCTAGAAAGGTAGAACAGAAAGTAAATAATAACCTTAAAACAATGAAAGTAAATTACTAATTTTTAGGTAAAGAAACTACCCAGTGTTTTACACAAAAGTCTAGAAAAGCCATCTATAGTTACTGTTAAAAGTGTAGGTACCTTTGTATTTTGTCCCTAAATACTTTCCTTCAAATATGTGAGCTAATTCAAAGAAACAGAAATTAGTAACTCCACTGAATATAATTAAGACCCTTCAACTTTATAGTAGCCATGGAAGACACCACAGCCTCTCTGGAAACATGTGCCAGTGATCAGTACCTCTCATGGTAAAAGAGTCTCTGTGGAGGTCGGTGAGCCTGCCACACAAAGGTCCCTGAGGATGCCCTGGCGGGATGGACCCTAGCAGGAGAAACACTCCCGCGGTCAGGGTGAGAAAGAAAGGCTTTTCCCACGATACCCTGTGCTGTTATGTTAATGTACCCCAGTTCTGTGTCCCTGATTGGCCCTTTGGCCCTTCTCCCTCAGCCACGTCCTCCCTGTTCCCCATTGGCTTCCATGCCCAAGCCACGCCCATGCACTGCCCCCATGCCCTCTGATGATTGGTCCCTGGTGCTGTCTCCACCCCTCCCTCCCCCATACTTAAAGCTGGACCCAGGCTCCTCTCCATGGATCCCCATACAAAGACACTTCCTGCCTCTTNGCCCTTCTCCCTCAGCCACGCCCTCCCTGTTCCCCATTGGCTTCCATGCCCAAGCCACGCCCATGCACTGCCCCATGCCCTCTGATGATTGGTCCCTGAGGATTGCTCCGCCCCTACCGCTCCCATACTTAAAGCTGGACCCATGACTGGCACCTCTCCATGGAACCCCATACAAAGACAGTTCCTGCCTCTTTGCTGTCAACCATCTTAGAAGCTCTCCGGAGTGTGAGTGTGTGTGTGTATGTGGCACTGCCGAGCGCCTTCCCTGCGGAGATTCTTTCGGAAGCACCTCCACACCACCTGATGCTACAAGTCTCTCCTGATGTTCAGATGGAACCTCATGTGTTTCACTTTGAACCCATTGCTTCTTGCCTTGTCACTGGGCAGCACTGAAAAGAGCCCACATTCATCTTCGTTACTTCCTCCCGTCAGGAACTTGAATCCAGTGATGAGATCTACCCTGAGCCTTGTGTTCTTCAGGCGAAATGGTCCCAGCTCTCACAGCCTCTCTTCGCTTAACAGGTGCTTCAGGCCCTTCATCATCTTAGTGGCCTTTTGGTAGACTCCACTATGGCCACATGTATCTTGTTCTGGGGAGCTCAAAACTGAGCACAGCACTCCAGGTGCTTTCTAGTGCTGAGTAGAGGGGAAGGATCATATCACTTGTCCTGCTAGCAACACTTTTCTTAATGCAGCCCCAGAGACCATTTGACACCTTTGCAGAAAGGGCACACTGCTAGTGTGTGTTCAGCTTCGCGCCCACCAGAATCCCCTTATCCTATCCTTAAAAGCTGCTTTCCAGCCGATCCATCCTCAGAATATATTGGTGCATAGTGTTTTTCCTCCACAAGAGCAGGACTTAGCTTCCCATGCACAATAACTTCATGAGATTCCTGTAAGCCCATTTCTCCAACCTGCCTCTGGATGGCAGCACGACCCTCTAGTGTATCAGCCACTTATCCCCATTTTTCATCTTCAAAAAATGGATGATTTTACACTCTGCTTCATTATCCAGACCATTAATGAAGGCATTGAATGGGACTGGACCCACTGTTTAACTCTGAGGTATGATGATAGTTATTGGCCTCCAACTAGGCTTCATATCACTGATCCCCACCCTCTGCATGTGGCCATTCAGACAGTTTTCAATACACCTCACTTGTTTGCTCACCTAGCCCATCCTTTTGCAGTTTCTCTATGAAAGTATTATGAAATGCAGTGCTGAAAGCTTTACTGAAATCAAGGTAAACAATATCCTTTGCTCTCCCTCATCTACCAAGACAATTTTCTCATTTTATGTTACCAGGTTAGTGAAGCATGACTTGCTCTTTTTGGATCCATGCTGACTACTATCATCTTTTTCTCCTTCACATGCATGCAATTATTTTTCAGGATAGCTCCTACATCACCTTCACAGGGACTGATGTGAGGCTGAGGGATATGTATTTCCCATGGGTCATTCTTCTTGCCCTTCTTGAAGATAGGAGTGGCTTTTGCATTCCTCCAGGTTGTGGTTAACCTTGGCTGGCCACCAGGTGTCTACTAAGCCAGTCTAACACTCCCCCTTCTCAGCTGGACAGGGTAGAGAAAGTATAATGAAAGGCTTCTGGATCAAGATAAGGGTAGGGGAGAGATCACTCATCAATTGCTGTAATGGGCAAACAAGCTCAACTTGGAGGATATTAATTTATTGCCATTTGAAAGTCAGACTTGCATAATGACAAGGAAAGACAAATCCTGAAATGTCTTAACCTACTGGGTTCAACTACACTCCTGGCTTCTCTACCTCTTATCCCTAGGTGGCACAGGGGGATGAGGAATGGGTCACTTTATCTCTGCTGCTCCTTCCTCTTCACACTCTACACTTGCTGTCTTTTCTCTTTTGGACTCAGAGGAGGCTTCTGGCACCTTTACACAGAAGCCACCTCTGTAGCTCCCCAACCTTCAACTAAAAACACCTTGGACACAAACCCAACACATGCAGTTCTCAGGCACGTCTCACACTTGAATGATCATTCAAAGATGACCAAGAGCAGCCTCAGAATACATCAGCCAATTCCCTGTCTACTTCATTTAGCTGAAGGCTGACTGGATTGATGCCTTCTAACATAAGCCTCAAGTGCTTGTGTTCTGTACTGTTCTGTTCAAGTGCTTGTGTTCTATATTGTTTTGCTCCTTTTGACTTAGTGGATAGTATGAAGCATTCACTTTTTTAAGAGATAGATCTATTTTAGTCACTTGCTTGCATATGTATTGCTGTATTGACCAACAGAAAGTTGTCTAGGGAAATACGTAGAAATAAAAGGAAAATGGAACTTCGGAGAAGGGGAAAGGGAGACTGAAAACAAATTAGTACGAAAGTGATAGATACTGAATTGATAATGTAAGTCCCTTGCTGAAACCAGTCTAAAACCTCTGTGACTGCAATGTATTCTTAACTTTGGACAACATGGTAGCCATTATACAGTGTACTTTTTGAAGTAGAAATTACTTGACCTTTGATATACATTCCTGGGAAATTTTGAATTAGCCTGTCAATCAGTTTGATCAGGAGAGAGAATGAAAAACCACTCCAAATATTGTCATTTAATACAGTTAATGTAGCTGTGAGCATCTCTGAATCACTTGGCAAATTAATTCAGTCTGCTCAGAATGATCTTTGGGCATCCCAATCCATAAAAATGAAAAAAAAAATCCCAAAAAACAAAACACTAAAGCCAAACCAATCAATGAATCAACTAAAAAAAGCTATGAGAAAATGCACAAAGCTCGTTTCTATAGTCTGATGAACACCTTAGCCTGGTTCCTAAACAAGTAAATGTTGTTAATGCTGAAATATTGAGCAGAAGACAACAGCCAAACTGCAAATCCACTATAATTCCACTCTACATGAAAAATATCTGTAATATTTAGTTAGCTGATACTAATAGGTACTTTAAATTGATTTTTTTCCATATTTCTATCAAAAAGTTTTATACAAATCTTTATTTTGTCTCAGTCTGAAAAATTTAAGGATTCTGGAGGTATAACTCTACCTTTATGATGTCTCTCCATGGACTTCATAAATGCGTGACTGGAGTGGTATAGGCAAGATTTCAGTCAACAGCACCTAACTTGAAAGTTAAATGGGAACTAATAGTAATACAGTGCATATGGCCCAATATATGGCTAAAGTTTTATAGCCAATGACATTGATATACAAACTTGCTAAACCATTAAAGATTAAAAAAAATTAACTTTCTATTTTTCTTCTGGTTGAAAACTAGCTTTCCAAACATATGAGCAAAAAATCATCAGCAATTTAAAAAATCAGAAATGCTGTACATATTTTCTATGACAAAAAACTCTTGCAAATTAAAAAACCAATTATACATTATTACTTGCAATACTAAATCTGTTAGCAACATCAATCCTTTATTAGCACATTGATAAACATTGATTTTGAACCAGATGTTTGAGAAAGATTTCTTTATGTACCATATTCTTTGTCCAAAAGGATTATTTGCACATTTCTAAGGTCTAAAGGTCATGTGAAAATTGTGTTCATGAACTTTCTGTTTTCCTTGAAAATGAAAGGATTTTAGGATTTAACTTTAAATACCAATATTTTATATTTAACTATTTATGGAGATATGTATTCTCATTATTTTCACTCAGAGGAAAGTAAATTAATTAATGGTGTTTATCCACCTTGGACAAATTTGAATATCTAACAGTCAAGAAAACCAACAACAGAAAAGTAATGTCACTACATGTGTAGTGAACAACATTCTTAACCATCAGTGCATACTATCATTCTTCTTAAGGGAGTTGGTTTGTTTTTTGTTGTGGGGCTTCATTTCTGCTTTGTTTTTTGTTTGTTTGTTGTCAGTTTTTAAAATATTACGCATCACTCTCTATTGTTCTATAGCCGAGGCATTATTTTCATAAAAAATTTAAAGCTACAATATCGCACTGGGTCACACAATATGAAGAGCTCATATCAACAGATATTGCATTTTTCCACCTGGTACTGAGCTCGAAAAAGTATATTTTGTGACAGTGCATCTCTAGAAAAATGCTCATGTTTTCTTTGAACATGTGGAGCAATTAAGGTTTTACTATATTAATATTTCATTTCACTTTCTTTTCATTGGTCAGTATTTAAAATCTGTGACACATTTTATGTGAAAATTAGTTTGGATCCTCCCTCCATACAATTATTGGCATGTTACAGGGTTTTTTAAGAAGTGAAAGATATTTAAATACCCTGTTCATATCCAGTGTAAGGTTATCTTACTGCGTGAATTGATTTCTTATCAATTATCTATGACATTAACTTATGATAATAAAATCTTTTGTCCCTCTTACATGTTTTTTTACAACTGATAAGTCAGTTGCTGTGGGTGTTTAGGGGTCTGACTTTCAAAATACTATAAAGTAGGATTACATAAAAAACTTTTTCCTAGCTACTTCTTAACTATTGATTCACTCAGAATTCTGCTTGAAGCATCCTATTTAGAAGTGATTCCATATCAATCACTATCTTAAATGTAAGTCTGTCAACCTGCTATTAATCTGGTTTATATATTTTTTTCAAATCACTGAAGAGAACAGATTTCAATGAATCTGTCAAGGACTATCACAAGTGCATCTTTTAGTATATGCATACCAAGTCTGCATATGGAATTTAACCTTTGGTCATTTATTTTGTTCCAGTCTCTTATTATCCAAATAATTGTAATGATTTATACTTTTTTTTTTTTTCCAAACGTTTGTCTTTTCTTTCATTAACTTAAAAATAAAGAAAAATGGGATACCATATGGGATCAGCATGTATACTTGACACCAACCAAATAGCAGCAGTATGAAATTATTCTGATTGTTATTAGAACTAACTACATACTTAAGGGCATTTGTTATTTGTAGTAACAACTTTTTCTGAAAACAGTAATGCATTAATATGATTGAATGGATACATAGGTGAATCCGAAACACAACTTTTTATGTTCATATGGGAAGAACATTTGAAAATAGCTAAACCCACCAAAAATTATTTTAAAAATATGCAGGCGTGGTTAAGGAACTCTGTGAAGTATTAACTTGTACCTCTACCTTGTGAGAAGGGGAGGAAAAACTTGTAATTTTACTTTCCTAAATTTTCATAAACAGCTTGAGGACCTTCCACTGATAGCCAACTGCAACAGCTTGTAGACCTTCTGCAAGAAATAAAATAAAACCAGGGCACTGTAAAGGAAGCCATGTTGCAGGGCAGGGGTTTTTTTAGCTATTTTCCTCTATATCTGCTTTATTTATAAGGCTTATATAAGTAAATTATTTGTCTGGAGTGCTACTGTTGGAGCACACTGATTCTCTAGGGGGGAGAAGCCTACCAAAGCATTTTGTTTCTTTAACTCAGGGAATGAGATCTGCAATGTTAAAAAGCTTTGCTTTCTAAATGAAGAATCAATCTAATTTGAGAACAGTGACAAACAAGCTGAAAGAAGTGAAGTGCTGTGGATATTACCTGGTCTAACACTGACTTGGAATAAACAGGGCATGCCCAGAGTATCTGCGGTTTTGTAAGCAGTGGTAAGCTTCCTTCTTTGAAGGAAGGAAATAGGAGGTATGAATGAGGCGCGAAAGATATTTTTTTGGAACTTTTCTTACTGAAAAATACACCAGTGTTGGAAAGGGTTACTAGAATTTTACACTAAGATATTCAGTCTTTCCTCCACTAGCCTCACATTTTTTTCTGAAAAGGCATCGTGTTAAAGTCAAAGCTCAAGGATCAGTTTTCCATCATATACTTACATCCCCTTTTGAATGGTAGCAATTATCATCTTCCCTCCTTCTCTCCTGTTTTCATACTACTATGATTGACTCCATAAAGAGTCATTTTTACTCTGCTCACTGGGATCTGAAAGACTGAAAATTTAAACGTAAATGTAAAGAAAATATTGCCCTTGCCACGGTTACTCACTCTTCTGGATTTTGCTGAAAAATTTTTAACGTAGGAAAGAGCTACAAAATCATAGATAAAATTAAATAAATCAGTCCCTCTTCCTTTAGATAAAATCTAGTTTTAAGATGTTCAAAATTTTAAACACTTTTAAAGTAGTTTCAATGAATATTCAGTTGTTTGAAATAGACCTTAAATAAGTGAAAACAACAGTAAAAATAACAATGTTATCTGAAAATAGGTTTTAAAATATAAACTGCCATGGAATTCCAGTGTAAACATAAAGCACTGTACATCCGGGTTAGCTGAAGATCTTTAGCCTTATACTTGTGTTTCCCACTATTGTTTAAACTACAGCTCTTTCAGTTTGTATTCAGGGTACTTGATTAGTAGAACTCACTTGAAATCCTGAGAGCTAGGCTTGCAAGACTGCCTTTTATGATTCTATTTAAACATAGAAGATGGTAATTTCATCTGCTTCGAATGGAAAAATATTTGTAAAAATATATAATGGGGTTTTTTTAATAACTGAACTTTCCCTGTTTTGTAGCTTGGTTGTTGAAAAATCAGTCGGATTGCCACAGTATGTTAGCAGTCACACATTCCACGGCTGTTTTCTTCTTTAGTGCACTGTCCCTTCATTAGTACATTAGCATTAGTACAGCACAGAGTCACTGATGTTCCAGGTTTCCTCCAAGGCTCTCAAGGCAATGATGCACAATCCTTGTTATAACAGATGGTCTTTATCCGTAGTTTCGCACTTTGTGGCGCTGGTTCCGCAGTGGAAGATTTGCCCTGGGCATGTCCTTACAAGACTTCAATGGCCTACCTGTCAGACATTCACCATGCGTTTAATGGGCATAAAGAAAAGGCTTAAGGCATTCATGTTGTTCATCATATGTGCCAGATGTCCAGAGCAACAGAGCTGAGCCTGCAGGAGCCTTGCCATACTATTGAGCACTTGATACTGATGTAAGATAGCAGCATCCTAGACTGACAAATTATTCAAAGACTAAACTTATTAAATATATCAAACCCCCCCAAAAATATATTTTTTTAATCAAAAAGTTTAACATTTTAAATGCAAATACATGTAAATATACTGATATATTTTATTTTGAAGATGAAAATATTATTTGTAGAAATATTCGATATTCCACACACGTTATTTCAAGTATCCATTTTTAGCAATAGTAAAAGGTAGTTAACATTATACTTTAACATTATACATTATACAAGTATAACATTGAAAAATATATTAAACCTAATTTTTATTCCAGTCTATATTGCCACATTTAAGGGCATATGTTAGCAATGTTCCATTTTTCTCTGAATGACTCAGATTTAAACATTTATATTTTTAAATTCCAGCTCAAAAATGAAATTAGAATTCTGATTTTCTCATTCTTCTTCTTCAGTTGTTAGGCAGTTGTGTGAGCTATTAACATGTTCAGGAATATGTTAATGCACTGTATTACCCTCCTGCTTAATTCTGATATTCTATTTCTATTTCTGATAGATGTGGGCACCTTGAAGGTTTAAAATCCCAGTAGAGTTGGAAGGGAGTTTCCTTTCTAATGATCGATTTAATAAATGGGTGAAATGATTTCTGATTGTGGGTATGTGTGTGCAGCATCAGGGAGTTGAGCACAGTGTAGGGTGTTTTTCAGACCGCAGTAAGAAAAACTGGACAATAAATAGTGAAGTAGAATTGGAACCTGGAATAAAAATATAGATAGTGAGTAAATCACACGCCTGAGAGCCCCATTGTTTCCAAGCATCAGACAGAATCCAAATGAATTCCCATGATACACTGTACATAGCCCACCCATGGAAAGGTTCTCTGTCTCTCCTGTGCTGTGATCTCGTGTAGCAAACCAAACCATGTGTCTTCTACTGACAGGTAGGAATGCTCTCTCTTTCATGCTATCCACTAGAGTGCAACGCAGTCCATCCACTGTGGGGTTGTTGCCTAGTAACAAAAGGAAAAACCTCACAACAGAGTTAAAGCGGTAGTATAAAAAAACAATTCTTTAATAAAAGATTTCAGGTGCACAAACTACGGCATTGCGCATGCCCAGAATCAGATTGACAATTTTTATAAGGTTAATTAATTATTATATCAATCAGGTGCATCCGAGAGGAGATTCAGTTGTCCCCTTGGGTCCCCTTAGAATAGTTCCAGGGGCTTCCTTCCCTTATTTCTTCTTATGCCTTCTCAGATTGCAAAAAAAAAATGTCCTTATTAGAGGTTCTCTTCTGGAAAATAAGACTAAAAAGAAATTTGGGAATGTTTTAGTAGGGAATTAGCTAAACTATGAAAAAGGGTAGGAAAAGTACTGGGAGCTGTATTACTATATATCAACAATCAATAAAGCTACAAATATGAAAAAGGCTAAAAATATTTAGGCATCAGGGTATTCCAGCATGTTCCAGAGGTGTGTACTTGGACATAAACATCATTACTCTTGCCAACATATGGGCTTCTCAATATCAGAATAGAATTTAGAAAAAAATTCATCACCAGAAGTTTATAAAGCATTGGAACAGAGTGACTGGGAAGTGGTTGAGTTACCATCCCTGGAGGTATTTAATAGGAGTGTAGATGTGACTACAGGGACATGGTTTAGTGGTGGACTTGGAAATGTAAGATTACTGGTTCAACTCAATGATCTCAAATCTCTGGCTGATTTCCAGCCTACATGGTTCTGTGATTAAATATTCCCTCTAAGGTCCTGCATAAATACTCACTAGCTTATCAAATTTGCTTCTTTGCTCTTTAAGCCCTTCTTTGATATCCAGATCTGGTAATACGGCTACAGAAATATGTACAATACAATATGTATTTGTCTAAGGGATTATGGACAAAAAGGACAAAACCATAGTTGTACATAAAGAAAAAAATACATATACAGCACAAATTTTTCAATGGTTGTACACTACTATGAGAAAACAATGTTATTAAATGATTAGACATTAATATTACCAACATGTATTTTCTTTTCTATAATTTTACATTAGTTTTTAAACTAGAGTAAATAATCGCAATATTAAAGGTAGTCAGGAACAAATAAGACATTACAATTAAGAAATGCTAATTTAAATTTGACTGTAATTAGATATCCATTGGTTTAAACAAAACCTTTTTTTAAAAAGAAAAAAGCAACAAGAAATAAAAAATAATCTTTACTTCTCATGGTCACTGCAGTTTTATTTCTCAAGAATAAAGTCATTATTTGAAAAAATTTAGTAGCAAGACTGAAAGTGTGAAACAATTTCTCCTCAGCCTGTCAAACTGGAAATAAAAAAAATATTTAAGAACACTTCAATAAAATTTAATCATAGAATATTCAGAGAGGACATCTAAAAGGGCAAGAAGCACATTTAAAAATATTTTAATATTAAAAGACACAAGTTTTAAAGGAGTTTTATTTTTTTAAAAATACTCATAACAACAACTGATTTTCTGAAGGTGATTAATATTCATTAACCTAAGCAAACATTAAAATAATAGCTGAAAAATCTAATTGTTTTGTCTTAACATACTTTGTTTTTACCTTGAGATGCAATTAAGTGAAGACATTGACTTATCATCAAATGTGATTTGAAAGTCTCATTTCTCCACCGAAGAAAAAGTCTATAATTTAAACCTTATATTGAAGGAAAGAATCTGACTAATTTATTAATCAGAAAGAACTGTGACCACATCTACTTAAAAAGAGACAGCATCTTCTGAAATTTTCCTGGGAACATAGATAGCAATTATTTCATCTTTAGAGAGCACTGATTTTAGGCTTTGGTCTTGCACGGTGATGGGGGCTAGTTATATGAAAAAAGCTGACTGGATCATCTTCAAATAATTTTTATAATTCTCTTATAAACTTAACCTTAAAAAGTGATGTGATTTTACAAAGAAGAATGGAAAATTGTGTGCCACACTTCCTTAAAACAGCTGAAGGCTTACTGCCAGAAAGAACTGTGATCAGAAATGTTTGGCAGGCTCTGTGCTTAGGGAACATTTGCTAAACTTTGTTTGCTTCCTTCAGTGTTGTGTTTCAGTATTCATAAAGTGATAATGCAGAGGTGGCTTTGGGGGAGAGAAAAAAAAAGATGGAAAAAAGACAGTGAGTACTAATGAAAAAAAATGTAAGAAAGTTTCCATACTTTCTTGTACAAGAAACAGGCATTTCAAGAAAACAAGAAAACACATTTTGTCTTGCTGTAATCAATACAGTGCTGAGAAGTGTTAGTAAATTAGCTAATAAGTCAGCTGATCAACTTGGTAACATTAAAAATATGTCATCATAAAGAATCATATTTATAGAGAAAACATTAAACCAAAGCTATTTTTAAAATAATATTTATCTTTAATGGGTTTAGCATAAGAACCATAATGTTGTACGCTCAATGCTGCACTCAAGAAACAAGGTAAAATAACAATATTGATTTTTAATGAAAATTGTTAAAGGTAGATCTAGGTTTTGGGGGTTTAAAACTATTGTACTTATTTATTTTCATAACTTACTTTATTTCTTCTGAGTTCCTTTTTTTTCCACCCTCAATCTTATGGAGAAGGCTCCCTTGTGCTGTCGCCCTACCTAGCTTCCACACTTTTGAAGTGGTATTCTGTTCTACAAAGGAAAATGGTGTTTAAAATGCTCAGTGAGTGGGAGAAAAGTGTCTGGATTGTTTGGACTAGATTTGGGGAGAGTTAAGCAGTTCATGATAGGAACACACAGCATCCAGTACACGTGACAGTGAGCATGTCGTGTGACAGTCTGTGCCTACACAATAGGGAGGGTAAAGTGAGCTCAGCTTCTGAAGAGTGGGGATTTTCTGCTTAAGGTAGCCTACGAGTTATTTTGCTGGCAGAATAAGCTCGGCCTAGACTTCCAAAGCAAACTGTGTCTGCATGTAAAGCTGGTAGTAAGTCTGTGCAATTATACTGTCTCTCAGTAGGGCTTGTTTTTGTAGGCTTAGAGTTGCACTGACCACAGTTATATTGTGCTGATGTACCCTGAAGCACCACAGTAGCAAACTCCCATCCATTTAAAATTCATAGCATAGAATGGTCTCCTGAGGATGTCTACAAAGTAATTGTTAGCATATATCAGGTTGTTTTGATCAATTTGCCTTCAGATATTTTTTAAAAGTAAAAAGGCTGACTACCTTTTTGCCGGATGGCAGGGTGTCCTTATGTGAAAAATTTCTTGCCTTTTATAGCACTATTTTATTCTTCAACAGATAGAGAAGAAAAATAGATTTAGATATGGCAAAAGAGAGCTACATCAGTGAGTAAAAAGATAACAAAATCTTAAGGAAAAACAATGAAATTAAAACAGAAAGGGAACAACTCTGGTTATATTTGGAATAATAACCTAAAATAGATCTTGATCTAATAGATCTTTGTTTTTCATATTATATTGAAGGGCTTGAGTTATACTAGCATTTGCTTCAAACAATGCTAGCTCTCTGGAAAACATTAAGATCTCAATATTGCAGCAAAGCAAACAAAATAAGGAAGATTTTCAGTGAAAGACAAGACCATATATATGTTTTGTCTGCACATTTTTCAACTATCCCCAAATTACAATTTTTGGAAAATAAATTGGATATGTTTGCTAGGCTCATTTAATTTCTGTATTGGATAGCACCTGTTACCACTAGAACACTCTTGGTATAAAATTTGTGAGGATTTTATGGTTCTGTTTGGCTTATGGGCTTATGCAAGGCTAAGTGGTAACTATAATACTTTATGTAGAGATGGAAAGTTTTATTCTAATCCTTTGTATACTGGCATAAAATACAGGTTTTATTTCATGTCTAGAACAATGTCTTTGTATTTTTTCTTTCTTTCAGCTATACTTCTAAATGTTTTTATGTTGTGTTTTGCTCATAGCATGACATCAGCACGGAATTATTCTCTCTCCTTGTTTCATCTCATAAAATATAAAACAGTTTATGAATTGTGTTGGAGTTCAGACTAAGAAGAAATACAGGTATTGGTTATACCTCTCATCAAGAGCATGTTCTTAAGTCATCATCACAAACTTTAAAACAAAATCCATGGTGTTCAAAAGGCATAGAGATTTTATTTGAGAAACAGAGTGTTTGAGAAATACCTTATGGAAATAGTAGTTTATCTAGAACAAAGAAGTTCTCTTCTTTGGGGGTCACAGTGCTTTTTAGCCCATGTCAGTCTTTTGGATAATATTTAAGAAGACATTCTCCTTGAATCTTGGAGAAAACTACTAAGCAAGCACTTAGTTTCAGACTATTTCAATTCTATACACTTTGGGTGTACCAGGATGTATTGGCTTTACACAGAAGTATTTTATTTCTGTCTTCTAAATTTCCATCATTTATACCAAAGGGGAAGAAAAAAAAAAAAAAACCAAGACAGGATCTGAAAGATTAAAGTTGATGCACAAATATCAATTAATGTCATGTGATATGCTCTTAATGAATAGCTGGATCTGCACCTAAAAATATAATTTGAAATAACACCTACTACATGCATAGCTTCTTCAATGTTTAGGAATTGGTAAAATTATAATTAATGCAGTGATATATGTGTTAGCTGCTCCACTGTCGATTCAGGAAATATTATTTTTTAATATTGGAAAATTTCTAACCTATTTATATTCTTTAAATATTTATATGAATGTTTGGTTTTTTTTGAAAGGTTGGAGCATTGTAGCTAGTTTAAAAATATAATAAAAATCTCTCCAAAGGTCAGCATGTCATTTTTATTCTTTTTGTATGCCAAGTGTCTGTGGGTGCATTCACTTAAGGGCCAGTTCTAATTCCTTTTTCTCCAACTTAACAAGTGTTGGGTTTTTTTCAGCATAGATACTTTATTTATTATCAATTATCAACTAAAAATATCAAGTGAACCGGCCATTACATAGGTTTTCTGCATCTAATTTCCTGAGAAGAAAGGAGCAGGGGAAGGAGGTACAGCTGGAGAGACAAGGGTTTCAGAAGTAACCAGTTTCCTCAAGCAGTTCATAGAAAAAATCCAGCATGTCACAGACCTAGTCTTATACAAGCCAGGTTTTCTAAGGTCATCTGAGGAATATCTCTGTTGCTTCTATGTTAAAAGTTGCAAAATAGGACAGCAAGTTAAAAGCAAAACGTACTCTTGACTGATTGCTCAAGAATTGCTAATCAGGCAATTCTTAAAACTTTGTTTTAATGGATTTTTGAATTATTAGTAAATATTTGATTTCTTAGAAACATGTTTTCACAAAGCCACCACCAGCTTGGTTGAGGGACTTACCTGTGTCGTGTTGTGGGTCCCTTGAGGCCAGCTGGAGCAAGCTGGAACCAACTGTGCCAGGCACAGGGCAAGCCAAGCCTCTCCTCGCAGAGGCTGCCCTGCAGCCCTCACTGCTGTGGACACCCAATAAACCATTTCACACTCTCTAAATTAAAACTAGGCTGCTTTCCTATAATTACTATTGGAGTTTTCTGTGACATTTTATAACATTCTTGGTTTGTTGGATATTGGACTTCCACACACATTATCTTTAACTGCTGCTTTAAACAGCCAGTGGTCTGGCTCCTACACACTTCCAAATGCTCACTAGTTTTTTCCAAAATATGTCTCAGATTACTGCGGTCTCAGGGAAAGCTTGTATTCTTCCTAACCCACATGGATACCAAAATTGTGATCTTATGAAAATTGCTAGGGGGCTGCCACCTTTCTGTTAGACCAATAATCTAGAAGGTAGCTGAACTGCAGTCTTGGAGAAAAGGCCCTTAAAGCCACCATTAACACATGTGAGAAGCTTCCCCGTTAGAAAGCAGGGCGAAAGTTCAATGGTGTTAGAAATGCTGTAGGAATGGTAAAGGATCTGCTGAAGTTTATTTCTTTCCTGGTTTCTAACAAGAGTGTTAACCTACAAGAGTAATTAATCCACAAGCCTTAGGTGTGGAGAGTACTCACTTCAACCTACTCATTAGCACTCTTCTTTTGTGGAAAATGCAAGAACCTTTCCTGATTTGTTAATTTATACATTTTTTGTATAAATGCAGGTTCCCATAGATGAATAAAGATTAAATGTATGGCAATTTCTGTCCTCTGATATTCTGCAGGAATGTATTTCCATATTAGTTGATCCTAGGCTATAAACTTGCCATGCTAATCATATTGCATAGATGAAAATGTTACCTTGATAGTATTAAAACTATATTTCTGACTCCTAACATTCTTATTTATCTCATGTAGGAGGACTTGTGTCTCACCAAACATAATAAATGGGCATTGTCATAAGGTTGTGTACTCTCAAAACAAAAAGGCAAGAATGAACAGAGCTGGGTTAAGGCCCAGACTGAAAGAAAGAGGATAATAAAAATTAGATTATTAATCATGGGTCATGACTTTAAAGTGGCAGATTTATATTTTGGTTTGGTTTGGGTTGGGTTTTTTTGTTTTGTTTTGATATGTGGGGGTTTTTTTCAAGTACTATTATGCAGTTCATAAATAAACTATATATAAGCTTAAGACCTTAGTCTAAAAAAAAAACAAAACCACCAAACCATGTCTGAATTAATTTATATTGAAATTATTAAGCCAGATAACTTAAATATCTACTTTTCCCTACTAATATGAGGTAAATTTATTACATTTATTTCATTCCTGTGCCCATAGGAAAATGATGTGAAACATGACAACTCTGTTAAACAGATCATATCTCAGAGTGAGACATCCTACTTTCAGTGTGGGAAATATATCACCTATTTATAAGAACTATAATACTCATAAAAACTCATAAAAGTAGAAGTACTGATAAAGGCAGCATTTTTTACTGGAAGTTAGTATTAAAAGCAACTGGTCTTTGATTCCTAGATCCTGCTGCAGTGGGTATTCCTCCTACTATTACAGCTTCCTTTCAAAGAAAATTAAAATATCTTTGATATATAAATTAAAGCTGGACATACTGAAAATCTGAAACTCCTTCCTAAAATAACCATACATTTATTTTAATATATTAGATTTAGTCTCTTCCTTAAGACTCATTGTCATGAAAATCCTAGCACTTGCTTCCAGCCATATCTGTACACAAGTCTGAGTAATATTGTTTTGTCCATATAGGGCTGTCCTTGCAGACACCATGTTCTGTGTTATTGTTGGACTGTGTTTGGTTTAGCCTTGATTGCACACAATCATTCTTGCTGACATGGACCTGGGCTAAGGTGTGCCACATGCTAACCAAATTTGTCCAAATTGTGGAAATGATTTGATTTAACTAGCAGTTGTTACCTTTCTGTTCTTTGTCTTGACAGGCAGATTTAGAGCTCTATAAAATACACAAGCTGAAAGCCAAAGCATCACTGACCTACTCTATGCTGGATCACCCTCTGGTAGACCTAGCAAAACAAAAAAATTATCATTTCATAGTCAAAATTGTAAGCTCTGAGAGAACTTGAAGGGACAGACTTTAAATAAGCATGGTCTTTCCTATAATTAATAATAATATGTCCGGCTCAAACATATACAAATTTCTTCTTCAGGAGTGCTGGCCAGAAGCCAACAAACAAAATTCATCTCTGAGAATTTTTAAAAACAAATTTAAAAGCACACTGATAAAATATTATAATCAAAAAGGAAAATGCAGTCCCACAATAATAATCATTAATGAATTGTTCTTTAACTATTCAATAGTTCTGTTGGCTGATGATGGCCCCTCTAAGTTAACTGGAAAACTGGCAAATGGATCTTTGATTCAACAAAGGCCATGGGATACCAGAGCTAGTCTGGTGATCTGAAGGATACTACTAACTAAGCAATTTGGAAGCTCTTTGGACTTCAAGATTAGCTGCTGTGGGGCTATTTTTCTTTGTAGACCCAGTGGAAATAGAAAATAAATACTAATTAAAATGACTGAATTGATTTAATGATTTAATTATAAGAGAGTGAATAGGCCTTAAAAATTAAACTGGTTTAAAACAAACAAAAATTCACACCTTCTTTGCTGCCACACACAAAAAACTTCTTTTGGTTTAACCCCAGCCAGCAATCATGCCCCACACAGCCATTCATTTTCCCCTCACCAGCAGGACTGGGAAGAGAGCTGGAAGGGTAAAAACTAGAAAACTTGTAGGTTCAGATGAAGTTTAATAGGGAAAGCAAATGCTGTGCACAATCAAAGCTAAAACAAGGAATTCTTTCAGAGCTTGCCATGGGCAGGCAGGTGTTCAGCCATCTCCAGGACAGCAGATCCCCATCCCATGTAATGGTGACTTGGGAAGGCAAACACCATCGCTACAAATTTCCCCCCTCTTACTCCTTCTTGCCCCCACTCTGTCCACTGAGCATGATGTCACATGGCCTGGAACATCCCTCTGGTCAGTTTGGGTCACCTGTCCTGCCTGTGTCTGCTCCCAACCTCCCATGCACCCCCAGCTTTCTCACCAGTGTGGGCATATAAAAAGTAGAAAAGGCTTTCCTGAACATATCCCTGCTCAGAAATAACAAAAAAAATTTCTATATTATCAGCCCTGTGTTCAGCACAAATCCAAAACACAGCCCCGTACCAGAAACTGTGAAGGAAACTAACTCTACACCAGTCAAAACCTGCGCATTTTCCTACTCTCAGTGAAGAAAAAATTTTGCCTAATTCACAGTATCTATTTATTTAAGAGAAAAACAAACTTTTAACATTGAAAAACACTGACTTCCTTCACTGTTGCATGGAGTTCCTCTCTAAATTCTGCTTTCCTTTCTCACTGTAGCATGTAATAGGTTTTCAAAAAAAAAAAAAAAGTGAATTAGTATTTAATATGTGTTTTACTTCAGACAAGCATCTATCACAAACTAAAACTAGCTAAACAGCATTTATTTCCCACCCTTTAAAAAAGAATACATTTAATGTGAGTGTAATATTCTCTTTGTCGTGCAAGAAGTATGAATTAACCTGACATGAGGTCAGCTGAGACTTATTAAAAATTACTTTCCATTTAAGCATTATTAAGATCCAGAGTCGCTTTCACTCTCGATAAATTATCAGTTGTTTTCCTGTAATGATGCCCACTGTCTTGCCTTGGAGTCTATCTGGAAGCAGACTTTCAAAAACAGTGAGCTGCATTTCTTTTCATTAGAGCTAAACACAGGACTTTTGAAGAGTTTTGAGTGGTCCAAGCTTCGGGTAGGGTTTCTTATTTATTCAGACCAATATTCACATAAAAGCCAGAGAAAAAGATTCAGTGTTTGTTGCTAGTCTCATAAGAGCAAACTGTGTTGATCCTATTCAGTTTTTCTTCATCTTTGCAAAATTTAAACCACATTCTGTGAGATTCTACTGTGAGTAAAAGGCAGAAGAATGTCAGCAACTGATAATTAGGAAGGGATGCATAAACCCATATATTCTGCTAATTTAAACTTACTTCCCAATAGCTTTAGCAGAATAATCAGAAAACTGTTGCAGCCAATAGACATCCATAACAGAGATGCACAAAAAATACAATACAAAGAAAATAAAATGCAAAGAAAAGGCAAACAAAAAAGTCAAGCATAAAGATGCCGTATTAATTTTTTATTGATGATTTTCAAAAAAACAGAAACTGCACAAAGTTAAACAGCTTAAAAGTTTTCATATACGCAGCTATGTGAAACTTCACTGAGCCTAGTAAAATAGA
The DNA here is from genome assembly GCA_013400515.1 of Erpornis zantholeuca. Lineage (NCBI taxonomy): Eukaryota > Metazoa > Chordata > Aves > Passeriformes > Timaliidae > Erpornis > Erpornis zantholeuca. Next base: position 83,498 of record VZTN01001836.1, on the reverse strand, counting down.
CAAAATAGATAAAGCAACTTCAGTTAAAGTATTTTCCATATACATTTATTTCTTTGAGAGGTTCAGTGAATAAAGAGGTAGAGCACTTCTCAATGGCTATGAATATTCTCTAAAATATCTCTGCAAGAGCAGCGATGGCATTATAGACTGCAATACCTGATGTTCAAGGCTAGAAGCAATGTAAAGTAAGAAGAATGGGAAAGATAGAATTAATAATATATAGTATTGTGATCTGATTTTTTGCTGTATGTGAGAGTCCTGTTAATTTTACTGACTTTACTTAGAAAAATGGTGAAAGACTTTCTTTTAGTCTTCTGATACTGGTACTGCATACATGTTTTGTTATTGTGGAATACTTGTTATTTTCTTTTGACTGAAAAAAAAAAATCCACCAAAAAAAGCAACAAAACCTTAGGGTATCACATACTAGGAATAAAGGATTTACTTTAAACAGCGAAGTGGTCTAGAAATTTTCTGTATCCAAACTTTACTGCTTTATGGGTTTAAAACATTTTCAAACAATATATAATAAGGCATCCTAGGATAGAGGTTGTATGTTGTTTGGACAATGTGACTTTCAAACATCAACTTGTTTTGGAAATCAGTATTGTCAAGTTATTGATCTCATCTATATAATATTAACTCAGATTCTCTTGAATGAGAAATGATTCTGGTATTTTTCACTAGTGAAAAAGTATTTTTAATTTTTATCTACGTTTACTTGTTTATTATTAATTAAATCTATTAAATTAGCTCTGTGAAAAGGGGAATGAGACTAAGTTAAGTGTTACAGACTTGATTTCTGTTACATAGTCTCAAATTCATCACAAATGCATCATAATCAGAATCACAATGTCAAGGTGAAAAAAAGCTACTGTCAAGTGAAAGCAGTTTTCATTGTTCATGATTCATCATTCTAATTGTCTTTTTGGACTATTTCTTTCTCTTTATACCTGAGGCATTAGATTTTATCCTGGAAGTTGCTACAAAATCTCATTGCTGTTAGTCAAGTCGATCAAGACTTTTAACAGTGTAGCCTTCATTTTCATGCTTGCTTGTTAGGCTTTAATTTAGAGTTTGATTTATTGAAGTGCAAATTTTGCATGAACTTTGAATGAAAATTGGCAGAGTTTGTACCTGAAAATCACTGGTTAGAGCTGCAACTTTTAAGCATTTCTTTAAATCTATGCTATCAAATCTTCATTTTGAAAGGATGTCACTTTCTAATATGTAGCATATTGAACAGCATGTTAGTTAAGTTTTCTAAGCAAAAAAACCCTAACAATCAACACTCTTCCACTCTCGAGACAAAAAGCCCCCAAAAATGCCAAACAAACAAACCCCAAACAAAAACCAAAACCAAAACCAACAATCAGAAAAAACCAAACAAAAAACCTAATCAAAATGGAAAGTGCAATTTCTTTTTCTTTCTCTTTCTTTCTCTTTCTCTTTCTCTTTCTCTTTCTCTTTCTCTTTCTCTCTTTCTCTTTCTCTTTCTTTCTTTCTTTCTTTCTTTCTTTCTTTCTTTCTTTCTTTCTTTCTTTCTTTCTCTCTTTCTTTCCTTTTTATCTTCTTTTCATATTGATCTACACTAAAATGTATACAGGCTGGAGCATGAAAGCACATTAACTCTGTGTGCTTTCTTAATTATAATCCTGACTGGAATGAGAAAAAAAATCTGAGAAGTAAATGTAAAGAACTTGCCAGGAAAAATTCTGAAATATCTTTTCATGGGGTTTTTGTTGTCTTTGAGCCTTTTTTGTTTTAATCTGCTTTAAAGAAAAAAACAAACAAGGCAAAACAACAAAAAAAACCTGGCATATTTAGGGAGTTTGAGTTTTGAAACTTTTCCACCACAAATTTATTCATGGAACTTACGTCNTCTTTCTCTCTTTCTTTCTTTCTCTCTTTCTTTCCTTTTTATCTTCTTTTCATATTGATCTACACTAAAATGTATACAGGCTGGAGCATGAAAGCACATTAACTCTGTGTGCTTTCTTAATTATAATCCTGACTGGAATGAGAAAAAAAATCTGAGAAGTAAATGTAAAGAACTTGCCAGGAAAAATTCTGAAATATCTTTTCATGGGGTTTTTGTTGTCTTTGAGCCTTTTTTGTTTTAATCTGCTTTAAAGAAAAAAACAAACAAGGCAAAACAACAAAAAAAACCTGGCATATTTAGGGAGTTTGAGTTTTGAAACTTTTCCACCACAAATTTATTCATGGAACTTACGTCACTTTATATCCTGGAATCCAGAATTTTAACATATGAATATAATAACTAAGGTAAAAGACAATATTTCTCTATTCACAATCTATAATTGAAATCATGTCTAAATGTACAAAGTGGAAGAAGTTGTCTTTGACTCAGCAGGAACTTTAACTTTGGATAAAAAATTCTTAATGGTTAAAAGCAAAACTTGTTATATTTATTAATCCTTTTTTATCAATTGCTTTGACCTCTTAAGAACATCTGTGCAAACTCTGCACCTATAGTCTATCACTAAACATTTTGTTTGGTTTTTTTTTTTTTCTAGTTTATATTACCTGCATTTTAAATTAACAACTGTTTATATCCTTCAGCTTCAAAATTGTCCCTGAATTGTTTTGGTGCAAAGCTCCACAATAAATTATTACAAATGTCCATATTATTAATTGTAAATTGGTAGAGAAACTTGTGTCATGCATTGTCTCTGTATCATTGTGATTCTTTTAAAACCTCCTATGCAATAAATTCCTTTTGTCAGGTCCTCCATGCTGAGTGAGCAAAAATGCAATGTAGGTATTTCTTAGTAATAAGTTTGAAAAGACCTCCAAAATAATTCAGACCAACCTTCTATCAAAACCACCCTGTCAACCATAGTGCTAAGTATCACACCGTTCATTTCTTGAACACTTCTGGTGGTGGTGACTCCACCACTTCACTGGGAAGTCCATTCCAATGCTTGACAATAATTCCAGTGAAGGAATTCTTTCTGAAGTCCAACCAGACCTCCCCTGGTGCAGCTTGAGGTAATTTCCTCGTACTATCACTGGATGCTTGGGAGAAGAGGCTGACCCCCACCTTCCTGCAACCTCCTTTCAGGCAGTTGTAGAGAGTGATAAGGTCTCTCCTAAGCCTCCTTTTCTCTATGCTAAATAACCCCAGCTCCCTCAGCCACTCCTCAGAGCCTTCACCAGCTTCATCACTCTTCTTTGGAAATTTTCCAGCACTTCAATGTCTTTCTTGACGTGAGGGGCCCAGAACTGGACACAGATGTCAAGGTATGGCCTCACCAGTGATGAGTAGAGGAGGACAATCGCTGCCCTGGTCCTGCTGACCACACTCTTTGATATAAGCCAGGATGCCTTCGGACTTCTTTGCCACCTGGGTACATTTCTGGCTGAAAGTTGATCACGTCTACTTACCCTTTGGAATAGTCCATTTTAAAACTATTTGACTGTAAGGAAAAATGAACAAGTATAGAATTTTTATATGTTTATGACCAAGAAGACTATCGTTGTTATGCATGTAAAGTATTCACTGAGAGAAATTTTAAAGAAAAACTGAATTTGGTTAGTTGCAAAGCCATATTTCTAAGCATTCAAAAATTATATCATGGAAATTGTTTACAACAATATACAATTCTAAAACCAGTAAAGGATTTTTACTGTATCCAAGCTCAAAATATATGGTACCTCATAAATTCTACAGGTTTTCTTATCATTTAAATGACAGAATGTCATTTAGTTTGTTCGAAAATTTCTGAGTGGTATTTAGAGACAGAATGTCAAGAATCCACGTCTATATCGTTCTCTACTTGGAAACTGTAAAAGAGATAATTTCATTCTGATAGTGCCATTAGGACATTAATACCTTGAAAACAGAGTTATCCTCATCTATCCTGTCTTCTAAACCATGAGTAATTTGGTCACCTAGCTGTTACTCAGGACACTGCCTTCCTTTTCCACAAGAGCTTTCCACATCTGAAAGCAATATGCAATTCTATGCAAAAAATTCCTTTCATCAGTTCTTCCATGATGAGTGAGCAAAAATGCACAAGGGTTTTCCACATCAAAAGCAGAAGTTTCATATGGACTTTTAAAGCATCTGCATCTAGCAAAAGGAACTTGGAGATTTAGCTTTCATTTCCACTTAAACATATTGTGGGGGCTTGGGATTCTTTTTAATAGTTACTCTGTAAGGACAATTGTAGGTGACATCAGTGGAAAGGTCAAATCTCATATGCTATCACAGTGATTGTCAGTAGCAGGAACAAGGGAGGTTTTGGCAGCAAATTATCCAAAGAGCTACAAAGACTATAATCATATGAGACACAAGCTATGATGTGGGAAGCACAGTTCAGTGAACATGCCTAACAACAAAGATTTTTATTTTTTTTCAAGTTACCTTTATTGGTGGAGAGACAAACAAAAAGAGTTTCCAGATTAAATGTTTCTGTGACACTTCTGTTTATTTTTCATACATGTCAGAAGGTCATTAGAAATTGCCAAAAGATTATACTAATTTAAAGTGTTAGACTAGACATACTGGATGAGAAGGCTCCACCTCTCCCTCCTCTCAAATAACTTTACCAAAGATTTAAAATAATACTTAGAGAAAGGTATTGTTACTAAAATAGATTTAATCCCAAACTGCATTGTTGTCTGTTAAAGAGAAACATCTAAATTACGTGTTGCACAGCTAAAATTGCAAAGTATTTCCTTCCAAAATAAGTATAAAAGACAGCTAGATACATTGCAGTTATTTTTCTTTAATCTGGATTGTCAATTAAAAAATTCTTCAAAGAAAAATGTACCCCTTGAAATGTGTTCAGGGGTAATGTGCACATTGAAACCTCACTGAAATGGTATGGTTCCATTTACAAGTTGGTGTTTTTTGCAAGTATTAATAGTTCCTTTGAGTTTTTTTTCACTTTTTCCAAATTGCTATGTGCGGACCAGGTTAATTGCCTTTGTTTCATTGATGTAACTTGACGTTTATGAAGACTGTAGACTGCATAATTGATTTAGAAAAAGCTAATCTTTTGTAACCTAACTCCCTAGACTTCTCTTTTTTCTTAATTTTTACCAGAGCTAAAAGGCACATAAACTCTCTTTTACTGAAACTGAAAAAAAGATTGCAAGCCTAACTAATTTTTCTTTGGTAGTGCATACCCATTTTTAGCTACACAATCAAGAACTTCAGATTACTGTTTTGTCACTTCACAACATTTTGGCGTTTTTTTAGGACTTTACAGACCAAAATTGAGCATTTCAAGTAATTTACAGTTTTTAGAGAAGTATATATTCTGTTGCCTGGAGTCACGCATTTTATTTCTTTTTTGTGGTTTGGTTTTTTTGGGGGGTTGGTTTTTGTTTTTTTTTTTTGTTTTCCTTTTTGTTGTGTTTGGGTTTGGGTTTGGGTTTGGGTTTGAGTTTGGGGTTTTTTTCAGTGATACCCTGTTTACTATTACAAGAAATTGGAATCCTGAATGCAAAAGTAGAATTATCTTTCTTCTTCAGATCTGTGAAGTGTGAGTCAATGTCATGCATTTGAGGAAGATTAAAGGTTGGGTGTGTCAGACAGGCAAAGTAATTTCAAGAGGATAATCCTGTATAATTTATGAGACAAAATGCAAGACAGGTTTTGTGTATATACATAAACAAGTAGTTAGCTCAATCTATCAAAACAATTGTAATCCCATTCATCAGAGGTGACACAATGAACATACACCCAGGTTTACTCTGCAGCATAGCTCTGGTGATCATGATTTTAAATATCTACATTTTCCATTGATGTAGCAGTGCTGGCAAAAAAACCTCATGTAAATGCAGTTAATGTAGAGAAGTTGTATAAGAAGTGATTTGGGCAACAAGAGACAAGATACTTGATTTAAAAGCCCAACATTTGTTCATTGTCACTGGGCAGGCTGGGCAATTTTTCAGAAACAAAACATTTTGTTTTCTTCAAACAAAATAGAACAATCACAAAGAAAAAAAGAAGCATAGATGAACAAAGAATACACCATCATCAGTTTTCTCTCTTTGCTTTGTGAAGGAAATATTGTAGAAAAGCCATTACTTCTTCAATTTGTCATTTTTCCTCCTTGGCTGGTAAGCTCTTGCTGACACAAAAAATAATTATGTAATCTGATTTAACACCTCATATTGTCCATAGATAGGATTTCTTATGTTGTCAGCACCACAATAACAGGATTTGTGTTTTGTTAGTGGCTATTTTATGCAAAATATTTGATTGTCATTATTTCTTTTTCTTTTTTATTCCTATATCAAAATTATATTTTGTATTTTTGTATTATGGGACAGAGTCTATATTTAGCCTCAAGAAGTCTAGACTATTTATTTAGTGCAGTTCCCATTTTAGCACACATTGAGAGAAGGCATAGAGAAAAATGGACACTTCTGCATTTGAGTCCTCTTTTTTTGTTTTATAATTGTGATTATTTCTTCCCCACACACTTCCTGGTACTAAATACTGGTGATATTGATAATAGGGTGTTTTTCTTTTTTTTCTGATATCACTCACATCATGCTGTCGCTGCCTATGAAGTACAACAGTTTCATGAAGCACAAGCTATCTCAGGCACAGAGTATGTATGGCAATATGTTGCTAGTTGTAGTCTGTGGCAAGAAGATCAGATGTCACTGTACCTTCAGGGTGCTACAGCACGTTGTTATCTGCCTCACCCATTTTCCAGCCTTAGAAGCCCAGCAGAGAAATGTTTGTCTTCCACTGTTCTGTACTGATTGCGACCCAGCAGTGTTGTTTCCCCTGAGCTGCTTGAGGCAGAGGGAGGAGGCAGAAGAGTTAGGAATGGAGAAGTGAAGTTGAGCTTGATGAAGGTTGCTGGGGGAGATGTGGTGAAGTTTTTGCCTTTGTACCTCACCATTCTAGTTTGTTTTTAATTGGCAATAAATTA
>VZTN01001836.1:41109-75638 GCA_013400515.1 Erpornis zantholeuca | reverse complement strand
TGGAAGTGAGATCTCATATTTCTAATTGTCATATTGATACTCAGGGACTTTATTTCCCCTTTACCGAAAATTGGAACTTCCACTGTTTTATGAAACTATTTTACAAACCAAAATTTCTTCTTTACTAAATCAAAACAGCCATAAAAAAAGCTCTTTATGTCTCTTTCCAAGGTTGTGCCTGTGAGATTCAAATCCCCAAAATTATTTCAATAATAACAACGAATGAAGATATTTCCACAGAATTTGCAAATAAATTCTCTTTTTCCTAAAATATAATCAGATTACTTCTTCATATTCTGCTTTAAAAACTGTTTGTGGTGCTTATATACATCTTTTGGAATCTTGGCTTTGTTCAATCTGATCAAACTTTTAACATTGACAGCAAAATACTGTAGTTCATTGTGTGATAAAGGACTTGCCAGAGGAGATACTTTAGTAAAGAGAGTAGCTTCTTCAAAAAGCTTGCAGTCTGAGAAATATGGATTCAGAGAGAGAGAGTAAAATATAGTGCAACAATAAAACAACCTATCTCACCAGGAGGTACTAGAGTACCAACAACCTAGACATTATCTAATTTTTTGTAGGCATCAGAACCATAATAAGTTTTAGGGAAAAATAAAATGAAGATGATTGTATGGAAGCCTACTGGGTGCATAAAAAGAACTCTGAAAAATCATGTTGAACATGGGCAAGATAACTTTAGAAAGGGGAAAGGGAAATGCAAAACGAGAAGTGTTTGAAGAGCTTAAAGATGAAAGAAAATTAGAAGAGGTTTTTCATTTGAGAACATATGGCATTTCATTATGCTTCAAGCTTAATCTGCAAACTGATTTTGTGAAATTTGAAGAAAAATACCTTATTCTTCTATAATGGCTGCTAACAACTAAATTCACAGTAAGGCAAATAATGTGAATTCACTGCATCTGAAATATATACTTTATCTTCTTTTTTTCCCTTTAAATAGTATTGAGAAATTATGTCGAAAGTTTATATGACCCAGAGTAGGAACTCTTTTGAATGGTCAAACGTGATGCCAATTGTACGAAAGTCTCTCAAAACTTGTTGGTGCTGAATCAGTGGGCAGAATGATGGCAAGTCATGTAGATACATGTAACCTAATGCATCCAGGAAAAGTAATAAAATCCCCTTATGTGTGATATTGAACTGGGAATTGGCAGGAACAGATTAGGAAATAAATCTTTGTGTCATTGTTGACATATGTCTAAAAACACTGGTTCTGTCCCTGAAAAGAGCCAAAAAACAGAAAACAATATTAAACATAATTGTGAAAGGAACTGAGAAAAAGAAAAAGCACATCTTTTTGTAGAAAACCTTGGCATCCTCAATTACTGTATTTTTTTTTCTTTGCATCTGAAAGAAGTAGTAGAATTTGAGATTGTACAGAGAAAGGCAATTGAAAAAGTGAATGCTGTAGCTGCTCTATAAGGAAATACTAAGAGTCTTGTGACTGACTACTCAGTGGAGGAGACAGGTAAGGTGAGGATATGGTTGAAGTGAATGGAATCAAAGACAGGCTGATTTTAGAACAAAATCTCACAATACTGAAGCGAGGAGATAGTAATTTAAAGTAGTACAAGATTGGTTTAAAATAGTTAAGATACCACTGGTTTACACAGCTGTTAGCAAATGTTTTGAATCCTTTGCTACAGGAGACTATGAAAGCAGATAGCATCTGTGAGGGCAGAACGGGATTTGAAAAAATTCATAGACAAAAGATAGGAAAGGAAAAATTTGCCCTGATTCAGCTGTTGTGTATTGTCAGGTGAGAGAGTGGAAAGGGCGTGGTAATGAGGGTAAGGACCTCAGTTAGGGAACAGATCTGTTCTTCCTAAAAAGTGTCTGCTACCGTCACAGGCAGAATAACAGGCGAAAAGTACATATTTGAGACATTATGGCATCTTTTCCATTTTTCGCATGGCATATCCATGCTAATTGACTACAAATTATACTCCTGCAGACTATAGTGCAATGAATGAGCTGACATATAGACTAAATTGGCCAAAAGGTTTCAGATCTCATTAAACAACAAGCCATTGCTTGCATGAAACTGTATTTTACAATTCTTATCTCCACTGCAATAGTTGAAGTGTTCTTCATAATATGAATTGGACAGATCACATATACTTACTCGAATTACAGTGAGAAGTCCCTTTTACATAGTTACTCTATGTATTTCTTTTCAAATTAAAATTAAAATATTACAAGAGTATAAGAGAATTACTAATGTGTTTCTATCATTATTACACAAAGTTCTAAAAAAACCCCAGAAAACCTACTGTTTAATTTGCTTCAGTATATCAGTTAAAATTGATATGAAAGTGAGGATTTATTTACTGTGATTAAGTAACACAAACTCAGATAAGCTTTCCTGAGAAGCATGCAGGAAATAACAGAAAAAAGAGAAGAAATAACATATATGTAGATATGTAAAAGTATACAAGAGGGAATAGGCTCAAACTTAATTAATTTCAATTTTTCAACCTCAAAAAAACCCAGTGATCAAATAGATAATAACCTTGTGAAAGTTCAAGTTTCATGTAGAAGAAAGATTAAGACTGCCTTAAGCTGTTTTTAAAACATGAACAAAAGCACATCAAATTGAGTAAATTTAATGTGTGTCTATTTTTAGGAACATTATTTCCCTTTTTTTTCTGAAGTGTTTAATATAAGCTTTACCTTCAAAACCTAGTAAAAATTTTGAAAAGCATTTAATGTGGAAAGATGTTAATAGGGCTTCTACTTTGGTAATACAATGTTATTGTGTTAATTGAAGGGGTATATTTGGAGTGTAACATTTCATTTGGAAATGTAGTTTAGATTGAATTTATTGTAGATGTAATGTGTGGTTTTGCATCTTTTGACATCTATTTTTTGTTCTCTTGTAAAAGTACAAGTGATATGGATATGTTAGAATATCAGCAGGAATATAAATCATGAATTACTGACATCAAGAAATCTTACAAACCACGCTCTGAAAAAAGCAATGTTCAGTAAATTTGATATAGGTCATAGATGGATCTTTTGAAAGACCTTTATAAATTATTCATCCCATGAGATGGTCTTCCTCTTGAATCAGATATGTTGTACTTGAACCAGTTATAGTTCTTTTTGAAACCTATATGCTGACTACCAGGTCATATACTACGTCCATTGTCTGCTGAAACGTGCAAATAAGGACAATTTCATCTTGAGAGAGATACCATGTATCAAGTAGTAAATGAAAGTAATTCTTATCAAATTAGAAATTATGCTTGTTGAAGCAGGCTCTTCACTTTTTTCACACTATTATATTGCCTAGTCTATGTATGTGGTCTCTGAGCTTAGATGCATTGCTTATTGAGAAAGATGGATTTCTCCTTGCAATAAAGACATTGTCTTTTTAACAACAGCAAAGAATGAACTATATTTCTACACATATATTTTGTCTAGTTTTAACAAGCTGCATCCTGATAAAGGAATGTGTCTATAAAGTCATTCTCCGATCATTTAGAGAAAAGTACTGAGATATCAACAGACATTCATGGTATGAAATGTAGATTTCTGCCACACAGTTACATCTCAAAATTAATCTCTATCTGAGATAGCCATTTCAAACTAGAAGGCTAGCTTGAAATCCATAAATACATAAATACAGCTGAAAATACGAGGAACTGTAAACCATTAATAACTTCATAAAAGTTAGACCAGAAGAACATCTTTAAATATTATATAAATACACAAAAAACTATTTCTTTATGCCTGTGATTATTCATGAAGGGAAGTAATTGACTCTGCTTTCCTAGAAAGAAATGACCCACATAGGTGGCAAGAGGAGAAACTCTTTTTTATCTCATGTCTTTAGCCTTTTGGGATTCTAGTAAAACATGTGCATTTTTTTTTTAAGTAATATCTCATGATAGCTTTTTCAAAATTTAAAAAAAGTGGCATTACTTTAAATTAGTAAGCAATTATTCAAGTGACATTTTATCTTTTTCTGTTTCAAAGTAAAAGTCCTACATTTCTTCAATCTTTTATCCTTTTTATTTTTCTCATGTATTTCCTAATGTATGTCTGTTCTATTCTCCCTTCACTCCCAAAATCATAACTGAAGCTTAAGTATATTGTGGTACTCTCAGCTGTTCTTCTGGCAGAGACATTATTTAGCCAGTAAAACTGTTTTCGAATGATATACTAGAAACATTACAGCAAAATCTGGTTTTAAAATATATATTGTTTGAATTGTAACTTTTATCTATTTTATTCTAATAAATAATTAATCACAATCTTTCTGAATTAAAATGACATGGTACTTTCTCATCCTGTCCTTAAGTTCAATTGGTTAAAAAGCATATTTAAATGTGAGAATTTTAATTATTTTTAAATCTTCAGCCACTGTAGTACATAACACAGTAATTTTGCATTCCAGTATAAACTTCCAAAATCATAGAAAAATGAATGAAAATATACTGGATATCTCCACAAAGGGACTCATTTACTTTTATTCTGGCTGGTACTGAAGGAAAATAAGAGCTAAATACTCTAACTGATTCTAATTAGAAACTTTTAATTGCTCTTCACCTAAATAGATGCATTGAGTGTATTCATTTGGGTCATTATCCTTGTGAGTTTGAGACAGTAACTTCAAGACTCTCTGGCCAATATTGCTCACAGCATCTTGCTTCTGAGTACATTCAATAAGCTGAGGCAAACTGAAACTTTGGGCAAGTTCTATTTTTTTTCCTTTTCCTTATATAACTCAAGAGATACCACAAATACATTCTTTTTCAAGATAAATTACTCTCTCTGGAACATGACAAACATTAGATATTGAGTATACTGGCTGATGGCTACTGTAAAATCCTAAGAACAAGCCTTCGTGAGAGATGCATTTTGGCTGCTGGAGAGTAGGACCTAATGTTTTGGGGGCTTGTGTGAAATATTTGAACAATACTCTAGGTCACATAGTGTGAGTCTTGAGGATGTCCTGTGCATGGCTAGGAGCTGGACTCAAGGATCCTTGTGGGTCCTTTCAATTCAGCATATTCTGTGATACTGAGATTCTGTGATCTAATGTGTCTTTTTTGTACCTGAGCACTGGTCCACTGTATGACCTGGCTGACTGAACTTAATGTATTTCTTCACTTTTCTGATAGGGCCATTGCAAAATCTAACCTCCAGCAAGATAGATATTTGTGAAAAGATAGAGAAAAATAGTGAGGATAATTATTGTGTGAAGTATTAAGGAAAATGAATTTGAAGTCTGACTGGTGATTAAGTTCGGCAGTGCCTAAGGCCAGTAAGAACTTTGAATGCTATTCCTTTTAGATCTTAGAAAACATCAATCTGCTGAGAGATTTTTTTTTTGGAAGTTACCTGCAGCATACTGAAAACTACTTCATTTTAGCATAAGGATTTTCTCATCCATTTCACCTACCACAAATTATGTAAATTAACTATTAAAGTCTTCCAGTTTCCACAGGGTTTCTTTAAACATACCAAAGTAGTAAATGCAATACCTACAAAACACTTCCCTCATTGTGTCTCTTCAAAAGAAAGCAAGAGAACCAATAAAGTAACAGTTGAAATTAAAGTCCCCATGGGGTGGGAGAGTCTCACCTGATAAGACCACATTTGGAGGTTGCATCTAACTAGCATTTTTAATCAGTGTAAGCCTGCAATGTACTGAAGTACTTCTTCTCAAGTTAACTTCAATGATTTTGTAAGTGCAGTGACAACAGGGATAAGTCTGACCTTCCAGATTTAATTCCTACCCTACAGCACCACTGATTCATGCCCTTTAGAGAGAAAAAAACAGCAGCTACCTTCAACATAAAGCAGATCCAGTGAGAACAGGTTACTCAGAGCAATGTCCAGTTGAGTTCTGAAAATCTCCAAGGCTAGAGATTCACAACAACTTCAAGAAATGTGTTCCCATATGTGATCATTATCAAAGTACTTTGTTTTTTTCCTTTTATCAACCCAGTTCTTCTCATGTTCCAAGAGGACTTTGATGGTCCTTCAATTAAGTTGCTCAAGGATGTTGGTGGCTTTGTTGTATTGGGGAGGCTAAAACTGGACACAGCATTCTGCATACAAGTGAGGAGATGAATACACTCTGCAAAAATAGATTATGTGATTGGCCTTTCTGCCTGCAGGGACATGCTGATGATTTCTATTCAGTATGTTCACAAAAATATTCAGATGTTTCTCTTCTCACACTTTTTAGGTTTTCATCTTCATGCCTGTATTCTTTCAGAGGATTAGTCCATCCCAGATTTTTGCGTGTACCTTTGTGGAATTCTATATATTTGCTATCAGAATATATCTTGGCAATGTCTTCTATATATCACTTCCATATAATAATATATTCTCTCTAGAAAATGGATTCTGAACTACATTTTGTGGATATTTTTGTAGTATTACATCTTATGTTTCTTCAAAATGATCAAACTGAAGTGTAGAAGAAAATATTTTAAAGAGATTACTTTGCAAATACTAATTTGTTGTGGTATTTCTGAAAGATATTCCTGTTCCAAAATCAAATATGTGACAGCAATTTTCCCATAAAGATATTCTTAACCAAAAATGTTGACTGAGAAATATTATTTGTAGAAATGGAAAAATGTTTGTTCTCATGAACAAGGATGAGAGAAATAATCTTTAGATGAACTGACACAAAGATATTTTTAGACAAAATTAACTGGTAGGCCTTGTTGACATGTTACACGATGTATTTGGTCTGTGTCAACACAATATTCTTGTGTTTTCAATATTTTAATTAAGCATAAGATGTTCATATTATGTGTGACCTTTTGGGTATTTATCCAAGATGAGAACTATTCTGTAGTGTCAAGTAGAGGTTTAAAGAGGATCATGAAGATTACAAACATAACAAAACAATGTTGGTTTTGTTAATATAATGTAGTTATATTTCTCTTCAATTAAAATGTCTGGATACACTAATGCACCTCCCTGTCTGCTGTGTTCTTAGGGAAGGAATTATATCCTTCCTTCTTCCTTCCTGCCTGCCTTCCTTCCTGCCCTCCTGCCTGCCTTCCTTCCTGCCCTCCTGCCTTCCTTCCTGCCTCCCTGCCCTCCTGCCTTCCTTCCTGCCTGCCTTCCTTCCCACCTTCCTGCCTGCCTTCCTGCCTGCCTTCCTTCCCGCCGTCCTGCCCTCCTTCCTACCTTCCTGCCTGCCTTCCTTCCCGCCTTCCTTCCCACCTTCCTGCCTTCCTTCCCTCCCTCCTTCTATCCTTTCCTCCTTCCTCTTTTTCTTTTCTTAATAGCAAGGTGCAGTCTATGAAATTAACAATATTCTCTCAAAACCAAAGCCCTGATTAATTTTCAAATGCCCGCCATCAATGTCTTCAAACAGCTTTTCTTAGACAAAATCCAGAAACAAAATTACTAAGTGCTGGGCTTTGCATCTTGATGTTAGCTTAGATTTCAGTTCTTTAAAGTCTTTTTCTGCAGAGACAGGGCTCTTGAACAAAAATCCAGTTCAGGCCTCTCAGGCCTCTTTACTCTCACTTCCATTTCTTTTTCAGGGAACATAAACATTCTTCACTAAATCCAGTGATCTTATTACCCTCACCAAGATTTTTGATCTTGCCCTGTGGTATCTCCCTTTAGTCTTCAACTTTTTTTTAAACCAGTCTATTCTTACACTTATATGTCTGGATAAATCTTAAGTAAACCCTATATCAGAGATGCTGGCTTTTAGATATTTTTGTTTTAACTCTATTATCCTTTTTAAAAAGAATGACAGCTCATTTAATGTATGTTGCAGTTATCATTCCAAATAGTTTTGACATATTACCTGATTCCAGACCTCAGTGGAACTCTCATTGACATCAAACAGAGCTGTATGCATAGACTGAAAGCAGATAGCAGGTTTTTTTAGGATTAATTATAAATCTGAACTCTATAGTAAAGTTTGTTGCTCTTCTAACACAAGCTCTAGTTAATTTAAGAAATTTTGTTCAAATTTTGCAAGAAATTATGATAATTAGGCCTGAATTAATCTGAATTTAGGTCAGATAAGTGCATCTGTTGGCTTACCACCAGCTGAGTCATGAAAGTACTCTTACAGAATTATTAGTAAGTTACAGAATTGTAAGCAAGAGAATGCCTTAAAAATCTTTTAGGTCTAGAATATATATAAAATAAGTAAAAGTTAATGACCGAAATCCAACCACACCTCCACATCATCCAAAATGGTAATTAGTCTATTGCCTGTTCATGACTGAGCATCCTTTAGCTATTTACATTTTTAATGCTCTCAAATAATGTACAGCAGTCCACTACAACAATAAAAAATTTTGAGCTCTTCCATATATAGAAAGCAAAGTGAAGAAGAAAAATACATAAAAAATGTTATAATATTTTGTAAAAGCAGACATATAACATCTGCAAGAATAAAAAATTAATAATGTAATCATAAAATAAATACATACCTTTCTCAAGGCTCTATTTTGCTACTTGTACTTTTTGTCATTTGTGTTACACTGCTAAGCAACATGAGAGTATTTCAGACAATCAACTCTCTGATGTTTGGGGGTAAGAAAGATAGAGCCAGACTATTTCAGTGTCAGGACAAGAGACAATGCTTATAAATTGAAACATGCTTAAATAAAGAACAACTTTTCCACTCTAGGAATGGTCAAACACTGGAACTGGTATCCCAGAGAGGATATGGGGTCTCCATCTGTGCTGATTTTCAAAACCCGCTTAAACTTGGTCTTTAGCAGCCTGGTTTAGCTGATCTTCCTTTGAGTGGCAGATTTGAACTAGATTGGAGCTCTCCAGAGGTCCCTTCCTACTGCAACCATTCTGCGATTCTATGATAACTCATTGAGAAAAAAAGGGAGTTAAAGCATAAAGCCATTACCTCTCTTCAAAATATACCTCTATTCTAACCTGAAAATAGTGAGTGAATAAATAGCTGTATCCAGACTAGTTTGGAAAGTCATGGTATTTACACAGAAATTAATTCCCATAAGATCTTCAAATAGGTAATTGAAATTAAGTAACTTGTTACATGGTGTAGCTCATCTTTGTTCAGGACATTCATTCTGTTGTGTTTTGACATGTAAATTATATATTTCATACATAATCTCCTTGAGAGTTTAATATGTTTTACTCCTGTTTTCTGTAAGCTTTTAAAGAAGATAGCCACTAAAGATTTGTTGGAAATTGTTAAGTATCATGTTTTCCGAAAAGTTTTTGCATGAAAAGTGTAATAAGCTACACATTTGGCTATACAAATCAGACATTATAATGTTGTTAGGCATGTTTGTCAATAACTGGAGAATCACAGAATGGTTAAAGGACCACTGGAGGTCATTGGCTCCAACCTACCTGTTGAGGCCAAGTGTAAGGTCTTGCACTGTGGTCAGAGGAATCCCAAGCACAAATACTGGCTGGATGGAGAATAGTTTGACAGCAGCTCTGAGGAGAAGGACTTAGGAGTGTTGGTTGATGAGAACCCCACATGACCTATCAATGTGCCTTTGCAGCCCAGAAAGCCAAACATATCCTGGGGGGCATCAGAAGAAGCGTGACCAGCAGGTCAAGGAATAGGATTCTGCCCCTCAGCTTCACTCTCGGGACATCCCACCTGGAGTACTGCTCCAGCTCTGGGATCCCCAAAACAGAAAGGACATTGACCTCTTTGAGCGAGTCCAAAGGAGGCCAGCAAGGTGTGAGAAAAGGCTAAGAGAATTGGAGATGTTCAGCCTGGAGAAAAAAAGGCTTCAGGGTGACCTAATTGCAGTCTCTCAGTACCTTTAGTACCTGAAGATTGAGAGGGATTTTTTACAAGGATACATAGTGACAGGACAGGGGGGAATGGCTTCAAAATGAAAGGTTTAGATTTTAATTAGGAAGAATTTTTATTGTAAGGGTGCTGAGTTTGCCCAGAGAAGTTGTGGGTGCCTCATCCCTGGAATTGTTCAAGGCCAGGTTGAATGGGGATCTGAGCCACTTGCTCTACTTGAAAATGTTACTGCCCATGGCAGGGAAGTTGGAACTAGGTGATCTTCAAGGTCTTCTTCCAACCCAAACCATTCCATGATTCTATGATTTGGCAGTCACAAGGCATTTTAAAAAAAGTGTCAATGTGAAATGTTTCCATCTCCTATATCAAAAAGCAATCATTGATGCTTTACAAGAAACTCCTGGATTGTTCGTGCCTTTCTGTATTGCTCCTCCCTCAGATGTCTTGGCACTTGATGCTCCCATGAGAACCAAGGCTGCTAACTGAGTGGGTGCTTCCCGCTATCTATAAAAGGTCTCATATACATCTTCCTCCTGATCAGGCAGCACGTTATCAAGCACCCACAACAGTGTCACCTTTGCTAGACTCCCCGTAAACTCCTGTCTTGCTCATCATCCTCCCAAGAAAGAGCTCCTTGCATTCCAAGGGGTTTTTTTACATTAAGACCACTCCACCACCCCACCTTCATGGACTCTCGGTCCTAAAAGCATGTAACCATCTTTGACATTCAGTCATGGGCTATCCCACCACGTCTTTAATTGCCTTGCAATTACACAGATCACTAAATTTTCCTGTTTGGAGGGTTTTTTTTCCATAATATGTACATGCACTACAATACAGTCACTTCAATGAGGTATTTGAATTTGTCCATTTGTCAGGGTGCAAGAGGATACTCCATAGTCATGTCTTGTACCCACTTCCTGGGTTGCATGCTGTTGCTGGAAGTATCCTTACTTGAGTCTTGCTTTGCAGTGAGTGATCTCTATAACTCTCCCCTATCTCTTTTAGTTCAAATTTTCCTTACCAGGTTAGACAGTCTATTGGCCAAGACAAAATAAGCATTACTCGGTAAGCAGCAGAAAGAATTCAAGCCTTGGTAAACCATATCTTGTTAATAAGAAATGTTGAGATGGGAGATGAACCAAATGGTTCTTAAATAGCTCTGTCAATGGCTTAGTTTCAGGAGTTTCATGTTGCTGAGCATTCCATCTTTCAGCTATATTTTCAGTGAGCTTATGTTAAAGGACACTGCTTCTATTAGCTGAAGTAGAGGGCAGCATTAATTTCTTTTGATGTTTAGTGTATAACGGGTGTTGGAGTTTCCCTACATTCTATAAGTATTAATCCTGTTTTATACTTAGGGATATTTCTTTCACTTGATAAAAAAATAATTTAATAAACAAAAGTATAGCATATACAGGATATAAGCATGGAAGAACAACACTGGTTGAAGATTTAACCCCATGTAGGCTACATTTTATAATTTATAAGACTAAGATACCTAAATACTTGTAATACTCAGATTTCATGAGTAATTAACTAATGAATCCTTTTAACCTAAAGGACACATTCATGTGTTTAGGACTCACTTTTTACATTTATTCTTGTTGATTCATTTTAAAGTCTTCTGTTAAATTTTACCACTTTAATGTCCAAATAGTAAAATTACTTTTACTATTACTCAGACTGAGAGGTAAAACATGTAGAATTGCTTGAAAAGAATATGATGCTGTAGTAAAAAATTAAAAATCCAAAAATAATAGATATGATATTTTCAGAAATTATTTTCAATTATTATTTTCCTATTAATGACAAATAAAAACCTTAACATGGAAAAGTGAACAATCCCACTAAATTTAGAGAGCAAGATATGAGTTTAAATTTATAAAGTTCTTTTTCGAGTCTGAGTCCAAGTGTAAGTTTACCAGTTTAAGAGCCATGAATATGTGATGAAGCAGTTTTGCTATGTATGGTCTGTGACTTATATGTTCACAAGAATACATCTTCCAATTAACAATTTTTTTGTCTGGGAAGGAGCATTTTCCATCATCATTCCCTCCAAGCTGCAAGTATGTCTCTCATGCTTTTAAAGTGTGTCACTCATACTTTGTAGTAAACTGAGTAAATGAAATAAAAAATTTTGCACACTATAATATCTCTGCTTCCACTCCAGCTCTAAAGACAAAAGAGAGATAAACAATCTGATTCTCTAAGAGCAGCCATCATCTGGTTCTCTAAGAGCAACAGTAACTCTATTTGTAGAATATAATTAGGCAACAAATCTCACTTGCAGATAATTATCTGGCATTGGAGCAACAGAATCCTTCCTTTCATGAAAAGAATGCTTGAATTTCTTGTATAACCACTGATGCTTAAATTTTGACATATGAAAAATAAGTCATGTAAAACTATCTCAGTAAAAGCAAATCATTTAATGAGGTATTCATAGTACTAAAACATCTTTTAAATCAGAAGAATATGAAAGACTTTGGAAAGCAAGAGAGAAAAAAATACAAATCATTGCTTAATTTATATGACTTTTAACAAAAAAATTATTAAAAACTCATTTTAATAAGACAATAAAGCATAATGTATTTTATCCTGAGGGGAAAAAAATTACTCTTTCGTTGATAGACTATACAAAATATGGAATATTAATACAATTTTACTCTTGGCTTTGCATTAATTGGCTGAAATTCTTGGAAATATATTTAGAATAAAAGGAAAATAAAATGTTTTACCACCAACTGTCTGGATGTGGAAGCCCAATAGATACTGGAGAATTGATACTCAATTGGTCAGTAAGTACCAATTCACATGGTGGGTACTTTGGAAATGTTGTATTACAAAAGGAAGGCTAGTCTGGTTTTATCTTTATCATTAAATTAGAAGGAGTTTGAAGTTTTCTCTTTCTTTTCTCCATAAAAAAGGATACAAAAATACTGCAGTACACTGAGAGGGTAGAAGTAATAATAAACACATGCAGTCCACTTGAGTATAAGGTTTCCTTTCTTTTTTTCTCCCATAATCCAGGGGAAAAAAACAGAGTACAAGAGCATAACTATTGAACTGAGCCTCTAGAGTTCAGAAGGAGAATGCATACAATATAAAACACACATGCTGCTGATACTACAATTATCTATAATAATTTAGGCTAGAGTGCTATCTTCCTGAGGCAACAGGCTGTTTGTACCAACTCTTGTCAAAAATCAGGATTCATTTGTACATTTTTGATTAGTGGCACATATTAGGGTTTCATTTTATTCTTTCTACTTAAATTGCATTTTGCCTAGGGCAGTCATTTAAGATAGAGTTCATTAAAGTATGTTATTCCATTTTGGCTTTTGTGTAGACAGCAAGAAGGAAAAAAAGCTATGCTCAGAAGTGAAAGGCTTTGATATGTAATTTATTCTGACAACTACGCTGTTATAGTAGCAAGGTAAGAAAAGCTATTTTAACAGGACTTACACAAAATTAAATTTTTCCATATTCATTACAACAAAGATGATATATCTGAAAATATTTTGTGTGTCATATATCAAAACAATTACTGTAGTACTTGGGCATATATTTGTAAAAAAATTTGAATTTTACTGGATCATTTTTCAATATGCATTATTTTTAAAAGACCAGTTAAATTTTTTTCAGTCTGAAAAGATTAGAATTTAATTATATACATTTTTAAATTGCAAAATTTCTTAAATTTGGTCAGAAATGGTATGCAGTGTAAGTAGATTATTCAAAGGAAATAAACATTTGAAATGGTTCTGAAAGGCAGAAAATTGATGCTTGTGAAGCAAACAGACTTTTATTTTTAAAATGTACACTCTCCTACAGCTTGTATAATTTGATTCTTAATGATCTGAACAACCATTGTGAAGTAATGCTCCATTCACCACAGCGAAATGGGGAATTAAGTGCAAGCATTCAAAGCCTCAGTGTTAAATTCCATTTGGAAAATCAGGACTAGGAATACCTATAGTCTGAGATCTATTTTGAGTCTTTTTAATTATTAAAGGAATTTAAAATAGCATTTTGTTTAGTTACTTTGCTTAAAATATTTAAACTGATAGACTGGTAGGCAATATGACAGACTGGGCAGATATGATACAGGAGAAAAATACAAAGGCTCCAGTTCTGGTAGTCATAACTTCAAGTGAGATATGCTAGAAAGCCCCTGAGGGACGAAACTGTTCAGTAGCACTCGGGTCTCAGTCAAAGTTTTAAGAGTTCAAGAGCTGCTTGAAATGGTGGCCACAATGTATGTGGGAGAAACATTTGTCAGGGCCACAAATGGAACCAAAAAAAAAGGAAGGAAAAAAAAGTAAAGGTTATATCTGGTCATGGTTTTCAGGCCATCAGTTAGAACTAGAGACTGAGATTGTTGGCCTTGATCGATGAGAAGGAGAGGAGGTTAAGGGGGGTGCACTGTTTACAGCTGTGTGAGGAGAAATTACAAACAGCATGGTTTCAAGCTGGGGGCAAGAGACACAGGTTATGGTCTGGGAGCTCAGGTTTTTTACTGGTGTGGTAGTCCAGCACACAACATAGGGGAGTGTAGAATCTGCATTTTTTGAGGATTTTAAGACTCAGCTAACCAAAGTCACAATGACAAGGTCTCATGTTGACAATTCTATTAGGGACTGGATGCTGGATCAAACAACTTCCAAAGATTTCTTCCAAACAATACTGCTGCGATTCTGTGAAGGAAATAAAAACTGAAACAGATTTAAAAAGCCATGGATGGACAACTTAGCTTTAAATCAAAACAAAGAAGAGGTCTCTCATTTTACTGACCTGACAGTGCAGATTGTCAGGGTTGGTCTGGGCTTGCCTTGGTTTCAGCTGGTTTTATGTCACTTGGACTGGTGGTTGGTCGCCAAGTGATCAGTGAGGGCAGCATTTTCTGGATTTTATCTATAATCCTCTAAGGTCCCTAGACTATTTCTTTCAAATTCCCAAAATGTGAGGGAGCAAAGCAAGAACAACAGTGTCTATTCTGTATCTGTGCTGAGCAGTAGGCATTGATTTTCAGACTGTCTGTGTCTTTTCTACTGGCAGTTACAAGAATGCACAGTGGAGTATCACTATCATTAAAATGATTAACTTCTGTAAGATCCAACCGATTTATCTTTTATTTCTAATGAATGTCACTTTTTCCTGGCAATTTGACACAAGTCATTGTATCCCTTTGGCAGTGATTCTTGCTTACTAGATTAATCATTACAAAGGTAAGAAAAGCATTGTTACAACTGCACTTGCTACTCCCTTTCTAACTTACAGAGGAACTTGATTTTTCTCTGTTCACCCATGGGTCAGTGGCTTTATATAGGAAACACAAAGTCTCAGTTCAAACTTATTATCTTACAAAATTGTTCATTTGAATGAACAGACAGTCTCAAAATGAGCTTAGCAGAAGCAGTTGGTGAAAAGTGACTGTGTGAGCCTGTCCATCTGGCTGGAAACACAAAGTAAACCTTGTTAACAGCATTTATGTCTGATTTACATCCAGACGGACTTCTCTTGTACTGCATTAGGTAATAACTAACAATTTAAAGTATATGCATAAACAAGTCTTAACTAGTGAGTTTAAAATCACTCGGCTTGTGTTGTTTCATCCAAGTCTGCCACCTTCATTTCAAAGATAAAAGTATAGAGTAGTTCAAGCATGAAATGAGTGAACTGACATCAAGAAATAAAATTTTCCATTCAACTTTTGCTATGAATAATAAAGTGATAGAATTTCTTTTGATGTAAGCCACCAAATTTCAAGACTGAAAAGCCTTACACCATCATAGAGGTACCATTCCTTTCCATTTCTATATAAGAGACAGGATTGTCAGAAGAACCGAGTAAAATGCACTGAGAAAGTTTATTGAACAACTTACTCAAATACTCTTATGGTGCCCCAAAATCAAAGAACAAGTAGACATCTAGATCAACTTACAGATATAACCAGGAGTTTCAATCACTTCTCTCTGCTTTTGGAAGATGCTCCTCTCACCAAAATTTTTCTCATCATTTAGCAATTCCAAAATGCATAGAAGAGATTCTCTGAGTGTTTGATGATTTTCAGTGTAGAAAGGATAAAACTCTGGGAAAGTGTATTGATGTATGTTCAGGTAGTGAGTCTTTAGTGACAAGAAACTGTATGCATTGCATTACCAACACTATTTGAAGCACAGATAACTTTAGAAAAAAAAAACCTATACAAGCTACTAGAAAGAAATTTTTCACAGATAGATTTATTAATATGACTGAAATAAAATATGCCATATATGTGTACAATACATTTTAAGTTGTTTTTTTTTTACTATATACGTTTCTGTCAGATAACATTCAATGTCACTAAATTCCAATATTTATTTGTAAGCAAACTGAGAACCACTGGTCTTCAACTGATCTATTAATAATAAGAAAAGCTAAATATAGACTCATTAAAAACCTCAAAGAAAAGACATGATTTCTTACAGTATCTTGCATAAAAAATTCTCAATAAATATCAATTTTGCAATATTAATCTGCTTTTCTCACTTGTACAGAAGTAACAGCAAAATTTTAATATGCCTTTCCAAATTTAAAAAAAAAAATTCTGTAAGGATAAAATACTTCAAGTTGGCAGTGCTTGAAACATTCTGAAAAATAACAAATCAAAACTGACATAGTTAATGCAAAGAAAAGAAGCCAAAGTAGGCTATGCAATTTCTTTTTTGCTGACTTGTACAGAAGCAAACATCACTCTGTAATGATGCATTATGACACAAAATAACAGGGGATGAGAAAGAGGAAGAAGTCAAATGCTGGGCTGGAGTTCTTCCTTCAGCATTACCAAAAGATTCAAAGACATTCACTGATTTTTTTTTTTTTCCCCTAGGATAAGTACAAATCAACTTAACAGCTCAATTGCCAGTGTTAGGGAACATGGAAATTATAAAGTAATACTCATTAACACTGTGAAGAATCCTGAGTTAAATGAGAAATGAATATATAAATATAGTGCAAAAAGAAGCAGATTTATTTGCATAAGTACGTTAGATTGGTGAGTAAAATATATAAGTAAAAATTTTTAAAAACACTGTATCTCCAAAGCCAAACCCAACTTAATTTTAACAGATTTTTAAAGAACTTTCAATAGAAATTTGGCCACAATTAGTAATAGGAATTAGGTGGATATGTTCTTGAAAGCCAATCTTTGTGTGCTTGTTAAGGATGTTTTACAAGACTGTGGAAGTGACTTTTATGAAAGAATATTTTCCTGGCAGAATAGTTCCCTTTCATGATTTGGAGGTACTAATTAAGGGCATTTGTTTTCAATTTTTCAAAACAGCAGAAAATACTAGGGTTTTGCATCCTTTGCTTACTTGGATGCAGCTCTTGGGTCACATCCACAATTTCAGAGGTACATGAATTAATAAACAGCAGACAACAAAGTGAGTATGTTGTACTATACTGATATAGGAACTATCCAGATCAGCTGCTGTGATAGCATGAGAATTAGGTTAGCTTCCTACATGTATAAATTGTATAGAAACTTTCATTTTATGTGGTATATGGAGGTGGGTCCAAGCTATCCATATAGGGTTGTCTTTGGTATTCACTTAGATGGATGAAATTATATCAGAGGAAAGTTTGTACAACAATGACATTAGAAAGATTTTAGAACTACGAAGAGAGTCTGTTAGTACATCTCCCTGAGTTACAGAGGCATCCTGTGGGATTCTAGGACAACATGTGGATTAGGGAAAGTGGATTAGGGAAAAAATTGGGGGGAAAAAAAGAGATGTCCGTTTAGGAAATTATATTTAGAGGCTTGATCCTAATTATTCAGTTTCAATGTACATCAGTACTGAAAACCATGCCATCAGGACATGCTATTGTTTAAAACCACACAGAATTATTAAAAATATTTTTGTATCTTGAGATTTTTTCCCCAGAAAGAAGGTTCAACAGAAGTTGTGTTAAATTTATGAACTAAAAATCCTTAAATCCTTGAAATTTGACACAAAGTTTTAACATTTCAAAGAGTATCATAGCTATTAAGGATAAAAATTAGATTTTAAAATCATTTTTGGTAAATTAAATATAATAGGAAATTACTTTGACCTACCAAAAATTAATTATGACCATGTTAGATCATTTTATAACATCATAGAAGCAAGATACCAGAGAATTTTTGAGATAGAAAAGGACCTTCTATGAAGCAGAAAGATAAACCTTATAGTTCAAACTCCCAGCTCAAAGAATTGTCAGCTAGTGCAAGCTGGTGAGGAGCAACTTCAGTTGGGTTTTCAATAATTCCACAGACAGAAATTCCACATTCTCTCATCCATGTCTGAATTATAGGTGCTAGACATGCTCTGATTCCAGACCCTTTTGTTTGGAGTTATAATAAGAGAACTAGACTGAAGTGAAAGCTCTCTGGAAGGCAAATTTGATTCAAAGTAAAGTAGCCTTGAGGAATTTCTTTAGGTGCAGATTTCTTATTGATCACTCATCATATTTTGATGTAGTAAAAAACCCCAAAAAACTAAGGCCCAAATTATTTACAGAGTCCCAGAACGGTGTTTCCATGATAGGAACACTTCATAAAGTGCTGTTGTTTTCCTTAGAGACTGATATTCATGAAGTTGCCTATCATTTAACTGTGGCAGAATTGAAAAAGAAATGAATTAAGTATGTTGTGTAAAGTTAGAAAGAAATAAGAATGATAAAGATATATATACACTTGGGTGCCTGTAGGGGAATAATCAAAATTAAGAATATGTTAGAATAAATACCACACAAGCTCACAAACTATATAATACATAATTAGCTATTCTAGAAATACAGTAAGAAAAGCAACCTATGTAGTTAAATCCTCATCTATTTTAAGTGAGATAAACATTGAAATTTTACTGGTTTGGGCCAGAGGTACAGGATTAATTTTCCTGGTGGTTTTAAAATAAAATCAGTCCTACCTAGAAATAATTGTTATTTAATGGTTTGAATTTTATTCTTAACTTATTTCAAGAGTCCATTTTTATTGAAAGCAAAAGGTCAGTTTAATAATCTTGAATTTGAAGAATAAACTAGACAATGAATGGATGCCTGGAGTTTTCATGCTTCACCAAATACAGGTTACAGTGATAAAGGTTACCTTTAGTGTAAATAAACTAAAGTAATTGCAAAATCATTGACAATTTAAGGGAGAAAAACCACAGTGAGTAAAGAACTTTTATCTACCTTTGACATATGCATTGATTATCTATTGAAAACACTCCAAAGTACTTGGGAGAAGGAGGGAGGAGACTTATTTTGTTCCTGTTTTTTATCCATGAAAGTGGTTCACTTTGAGTCAAGACTTCAGGTCCTATATTCAGCAATAGACATCATTCTGTCTCTCCTGCTGCTCACACTTCAGATTTTAAAGTTAAGTGAAATACATTTTCAGTAGGTTCTGTAATGGCTAGAAATTGCTATGGATAACTCAATTGTGAAAATATACATGTGGGAAAAAATCGCTAGACTACTAGAAAAAAAATCCCCCTTTGAAACTATCAGACTAAGTGGTGAATGGACTATATAAAAGGTTAGTGAGGTGAGCAGCAACACCAGCAGCAGCAGCTACAGCAAGTTCTGGGCACTGAACGTTGGAACGCATTGGGCACAGGGTTCCTGGAATTTGGGGAAGCTGAGTGAAGAACCCACCAAGAGGCAGCAGTGCTGGCAAGTGAGGCTGATGTGCTGAGGGCATTGCCAGGGGAACTACAGAAGATTTAAGTGGCTCCTGGGAGCACTGTGAACAGGGCAGGCAAACAAGGCAGGGTGCAGCAGCTCTCACAAGGCCCAGAGGCCAGCTCAACTAGAGGTCATTACCCACCCAGCTAGAACAGACCCAGCTTTGTTTTCACCTGGTGAAAAGTTGTCATCAGAAGGAATCTGGCAACTCAGAGAGAACTCCCACATAAACATGCGGTTGTCTAAATCTCCAGCTGCAGGGAGTGCCTGAGCGTGTCATTAGTATATTACAAAATAATTGGTTTTGTCCTTTTGATAGTTTCAGATAAAATGAAATATTACAAGCTAAGTTGTGAGAGGGGAAAAAAAGCTTTTTAAATATACAGTTTTCTTTTTAGTTGAGTATTTTGCATTGTTGAGTTCCTTACATAGAAAAAATCCACTTTCCCAAAGTTTCTTTCTGAAAGTCCATTAGAATAAATTTTGTGTGCTACAGAGTTGCCAAAACCCTTCATATCAGAGTGGAACACCTCTGTTTCAGTGAAAGAAAACTCACATCAAATCTTTTCTGTCTTGTAGGGATTCTTCCCATGACTTAAGAGGGTAGTGAGTCAAGTCCTAAATGTTTCACTGGAATCAGCAGAAGCAGTGAAAATTTCATCTTACTTAAGGCTTTGTATAAGAAGAAATAATTATCGTTTCTATTAATATTCAAGTACATTTGAATTCGATATCACCAGCATAGTAGGAAAATTATGTGTAAACATCTATATTTTTCATCAACTAAGACTGATATATCACACCTTTAACCATGAACGTTTCTTTTATCCTTAAAGAAATTAGCAGATGTTTTTCAGTTATAGCAACAAAGCTTATTTATAATTGTTATTCTCTGCCTGTATGAGCTCATAAAGCTTACAATAAATCTACTTTTTTTTTTTCCCTGCAAGATATCATTATCAAGCCATGATATCAAATAGCTTAAAATTTATGGAATATTTTCAGGCAATGATAGGAAATACGATCATATTTTACAATCCAATAAAAAATAACTAGGTACCATCTCTTTTATAGATAAAACATTGTATCTTTATTGTAATATCATTACCCCAAAACATCTTAATTCTATTTCACTAGCAAAGTTTGGATATAGTCCAGAACAATTATGCTACTTGAATACATGGTATTGAGATTCTCTCTGACTTCCTTTAGCTACTCTCTTCTGATTTAGAATTCCAGTGCAAAACATGAAAACACTACTAATCAACACCGTATTTGATAGTTGTGCCAATGTTAGTGTTTAGTTAAATTTTGCTTCACTTACTGGTACTATACACCACTGTAAGTGAAGAACAGGATTGAGACTAATGAAATTGAACAGCCACAAGTCTGTGGGGCCCGATGACATGCATATATCCAAGGGTCCTGATGGAACTGGCTGATGTTGCCAAACATCATACTTGAAAAGTCATGGCAGTAAGACAATGTCCCCAGGGACTGGAAAAAGGGTAAGGTAACTCCTGTTTTTAACAAAGGGAGAAAGGAAGATCGAGGGAACTACAGATCAGTGAGCCTCACCTCTGTGCCTGTTAAAATCATGGAGTAGATCCTCATGGGAACAATGTTAAAGCACATCCAAGACAAGGAGGTGATTCATGACAGCCAGCATGGCTTTATCAAGGGAAAATTGTGCCTCACCAGCCTGGCGCCTTCCATGACAGGATGACTGCAATGTTTGACAAGAGAAGACCAACCTAAAATTCTGTAAGGCCTTTGACATGGTCCCACTTCCCATTCTTATCTCCAGATTGGAGAGACATACATTGGAAAGATGGATTATTTGCTGGATTAGAACTTGACTGGATGGACACAGCCAGTGAGTTGTGGTCAATAGCTCTATATCTAGATGGAGGCTGGTGACACGTGGTGTTCCCTTGGGCTCTGTCTTTGGGCTGGTGCTCTCTAATATTATCAACAACACAGACAGTGAGATTGAGTGCACATTCAGCATTTTTGCAGATGGCCCAAAACTGAGCAGCGCAGTTCCCACAGCAGAAGGAAAGGATGCCATCCAGACCTGAGAAGTGGGCTCATGGAAACTTCATGAATTTCAAGAAGTCCAAGTGTGACGTGCTGCACCTGGTTCAGGGCAATCCCAGATATGAGCACAGGCTGGGAAAGAAATCCTGTGAAGCAGGATTTGAGGTTTCTCATGGATGAAAAGCTGAACATGAGCAAACAGCATGCCAGAAAGCATGCCAGCTCACACCCCAGAAAGCCAGCTTCATCCTGGGATCTATCAAGAGATGAGCAGCCAGCAGGCTGAGAGAGGTGATTCTTGCCCTCTACTTGTGGCATCCCAGCTGGAGTATTGCACCCAGGTCTGGGTCTTCAGCATGAGAAAGATGTGGTCCTGTTGGAACAAGTCCAGAAAAGGGCCACAAAGATGATCAGAGTGCTGGAGCATCTCTCCTATGAAGACAGGCTGAGGTAGTTGTGGTTGTTCAGCCTGGAGAAGAGAAGGCTCTGGAGACATCATATAGCCTTCTTGTACTTAAAGGGAGCTTATTAAAAAAAGAGGGAGGATGTTTTGTTTTGTTTTTTGCATGGGCAGATATTGATAATACAAGAGGGTATGGTCTAAACTGTAAGAGGAAAAATTTAGATCAGAGTTTAGGAAGAAATTTTTTACTGTGGGAGAGGTGAGGCACTAGAACAGGTTGCATAGAGAAGTTGTGGATGCCCCATCCCTGGATGTGTTCAAGTGGTGGGATGGGGCTTTGAGGATCCTGGTTTGTGGGTGTTAACTTCACCCTTGGTGGGACAGTTGGATCTGGATGATATCTAAGGTACCACCAACACAAACCGTTCTATGTTTCTACAGGTAAGTAAGCTGTAGAAAGTGGTTGCAATATTAAGGCTCCATGTCACAAAAATACAGGTCTGGAATATTCTCCCTCTGCCTATATTTGATTTTTTGTTTCTTTTGTTTGTTTTAAGACAAGCTGCTCTCTTTAAGAATGTAAAGAAGCAAAACTGTCAGCAGGATTTGTTTCTTTGGTAAAACTGTGCAGTATATATGTATAAAAAATTGTCTGCTTTTGCATGTCCATATATCTATAGTAAGATCTTATGGACATGCAGAAGCAGACTTTTTTTTTTTTTCAATGGCAACTATAACAAAATGAAATGAGTATCACAAAAGAAGATGGAGAAAGAACAATAACAGTTACATGTAAGGAATTAGGAGCTATACCAAATTGTACAAGGATTATATTAAAAGTTACAGACAACCAGTAAATATCAGCAGGAATCTCTTGGATATAGTACTATATAAAGGTCCCACTCTTTCAGGGAAAACTACATTTTTTAAAGGTCTTCATCCTCTAAATTTTTCCTATTTCCAGTCATCAGGTTCATAATTTGCTATCAATTGCTGTTCTTATAATAGATCATGAGAGTTAGCATTTTGCAGCAAACTTAATTTCATTCCCTTGTTGCATTGAAATGTGATATATGTATGTCAAATGAAAATCTGATAGCTGTAGACTAGTCAGTAGACCTAGTTCTTCAGAATTTTTTTGCAGCATTCTACATCAGTTCAAAAAAGTTTAACATGACATTTAAAAGTGCTACACAACATACCACTAGCTTAATACTCATTAAAAGTTTGCTGAAATCCCTCAAAAATAAAAGGACATCATAATTCAGACATTGTTTTGAATAGCAGT
This sequence comes from Erpornis zantholeuca, assembly GCA_013400515.1. Classification (NCBI taxonomy): domain Eukaryota; kingdom Metazoa; phylum Chordata; class Aves; order Passeriformes; family Timaliidae; genus Erpornis; species Erpornis zantholeuca. Next base: position 52,412 of record VZTN01001836.1, on the reverse strand, counting down.
ACTGCAATGTCTGGGTTTTTTTATTAGATACTGGCACAGTAAATGATGCTGTTATCAAGACTGATTACATTCCTTGCAGAGTTGATTCTGCTAAAAATATTTATTGATTAATAGAAAGGCATTGGGAGAAAATGGCAGTAAAAAATAGAAAAGGAAGAGCAATGAGTTGATTCAGAATTTCATGTGCAGAAAGATAGAGGGGAATATTTGTTCATTTGTCAGAAATATTTTTTTTCTTAAAAACTTCTCTAAAATTACTGTCTCAAAGTCTGGGATTTCTAAAAGTAGAAATTTCCTGCAGCAATGAGGGGAACATGATATTCTGAATCTCATTTGCAGTGAGGATTCTCCTTAGTCCTCTGGATTCAGGGAAGATTTTATTTTAGATTTTATTGTAGCTTTGTATTTGCAAAGAAGGTTAAGAAACTCTCAGGCTTACGAATTGCTGCTCTTCCATGTTGGAAGTAATAGCTTCATATATTCCTAAATAGTCTTAGGAATTCTATAAATATGCAAATGGAACATAAATTCTCCAAAAATAAAACTAAAGAAAATATTACTTGTGGCTAATATTAATGCTAAATACTAAGATGCTGTGAAAAATAAAGAAACTGCAAAACTCTGACATGATGTTTTTTGATTTGCTCTATTTGCATTTTTTTCTTCCTTTTCATCAAGTGATGAAAGTGATCACGAAGAATTGTAATTTTGCAGGATCAAATAAAATGTTAAGTATGATAATTTCAGAATTTATTTTATTTCAGATGCTCTTGACATTACTCAGAACCACAGGACCAACTAAAGACAATTATCTACAAAAGGGAAACCTGAATTTTTATACAGTTGTGGCTCTGTACAACAGAATTTTAGGATATGGATATATTTCATCTGGTCACTCTTACTAAAACAATGATGTTAATTCACCGTTAGTGCATAAGTGTAATTCTGAGGATCCCTAATATCCACAAACCCAATGAAACTAAGATTATAAAGACAGTTTACAGAACTCTAGTGCTTGGATAAGTTTGTTATCATTTTGTCTTTCTATGTTTGGAGTATTGTCTTCTCTTTTCATACTATGCTGTATTGCATTTGCATGGACAGGTTTTGGTAGGAGGGCAGGCTACAGGGGTGGCTTCTGTAAGAAGCAGCCAGAATCTTCCCCCACGTCTGTCAAAGCCAATTCCAGCTGGCTCTAAGATGAACTTGATGGTGGCCAAGGCTGAGCCCATCAGCAATGGTAATATTGCCTCTGGGATAACAGATTTAAGGGGAAAAACTGCTGTCCAACATTAGCCAGAGAGCAGAGGAACATGTTGGAGGAACAACTCTGCAGACACCAAAGTCAGTGGAGAAGGAGGGGGAGGAGGTGCTCCAGGCACTGGAGCCAAGATTCCCCTGCACCCAGGGAGAGAACGACACTGAGGCAGCTGTGCCCCTGTAGCCCATGGAGGACCACAGTGAAGCAGACATCCCTCTGCACACTGTGAAGGACCCTGTGCTGGAGACTGTGGAAGCCCAAAGGAGACAGTGACCTTGTAGGAACTTCTCACTGGAGTAGGATCCTGGCAGGACCTGTTGCTTCACCACAGCAGAGTGTGATGAACTGACCACAACCACCAGTCCCTGCCCTTCTGAGCCACTTGGGAGGAAGAAGCAGAACAATCAAGAGGGAAGTTGAGCTGGGGAAAAAAGGAGGTGGATGGCAGAAAATGTATTTTAAGATTTTTTTATTTCTCATTGCCTTACTCTGATTTGATTGTAATTAATTTAATTAATTTCCCCCAGCTGAGTCTACTTTGTCTGTTACAGTAATTGGTGAGCGAGCTCTCCCTGTCCTGGGATCTCAACCAATAACCCTTTTGTTATATTTTTTCTACTGCCCAGCTGAGGAGGGCTGTGATAGAGCACCTTTGGTGGGCACCTGTTGTTCAGCCAAGGCCAACACACTACATATGCATAATTAAGCAATTAATTATTAAAATGAAGTTCAGCTTAAAATACTTTTAAAAATAAAGAATAGCATTCACCCCATCCCTCTTCCCCCTCCCCACCCCTCAGTTATAAAAAAATACAGATTATGGCAGACTTCATTGTCATTGGGCAGACTAAGGAATATATGAGTACTGTTGCCAGACCTGATCTCAGGTCCTGTCTTTCCTCATCTTGGCTCCTTGCAAGCAAGCACTATTTTCCATACTTTTTTTTTGTGTGACTCCTCAGCTTCCCCTGCAGAGCAGCCATCCCTTGCTGCTTACTTCCAGTTATGGCAAATTGCCATCACCATTCCCTCATTTGGCACTGAAGGTGCCATCACCATTCCCTCATTTGGCACTGAAGGAGGGTGATGGTATTTATGCAGCAGGTTTCTTTATCCTTAGTCCTGGGTTCCAGCTGAGACTTTTTCCTATGCTTTCTCATCAATCTGCCTACTTATCATCTTCTCCCAGGCAGACTGATGTAAAGGTTAGTAAAACCTTTATTGTGGATGGCAGTTATAGAGCTTCAGCTGAAGCAGATGAGGCCTCACTGATCACTTGGCCACCAGCCACCAATCCAAGTAACATAAAACCAGCTGAAACCAAGACAAGCTCCAGCCAACCCTGACAATCTGCACTGTCAGGTCAGTAAAACAAGAGAGGTCTCTTTTGTTTTGATTTACTGCTAAGTTGTCCATCCATGGCCTTTATTGTTTCAGTTTTTATTTCTTTCACAGAATTGCAGTACTATTGTTTGGAAGAAATCTCTGGCAGTCATCTGATCCAACATCTAACCTCTAATAGAATTACTGTCAACGTGAGATCTTAACATAGCTGTAAACAGTGTGCCTCTTAACCTCATCTCCTTCTGACTGATCAAGGCCAAGAGTCTCAATCTCTAGCTCTAAGTGATTGCCTGAAAGCCCCTGACCATTCAGATATGACTTTGATTTTTTTTTTTCCTTTTTCTGTTTGCTGTTTTTTGGCCAGGACATGTGTCTCCCATGTACACTGTGGTCACTGTTTCAAGCAGCTATTGGACTCTAACCCTTTGCTTTGGAATGAATAAATCAATGCCCCTGATCACCATGGTGGTCCTTCACTGGATACACTCAAATGTCTTGAAATTCCTCTTCAAGTAGAGGGCCAAATAATTTCCAGGTGTGGAAATCTTTTATCTGTGTAGTGCAGAAAATGACGGTCACTTCCCTCTTTTGTCAGCTACATGCCTTCTAATGCAGTTCAGTTCTGGACCCTGGGGGCATTTTGATTAATTTGCAAGTGAGAATGCAGTGCTGGCTTATGATCACTTGAGTAATTTTTGTCATTTCATCATTTGGCTATTAGTCAAATATTTTCTCCCAAGTTTTACCGATTTATGTAGTTATTTCACTCCACATACACAATTTTGCAATTTACCTTGTTAAACTGAGGCAAAATGGAAATAAAAAATTTCTTGGTTTTACATGGATGTTTGTGTTATTGTCTACTTGGGAGGGACATGGAATATGCATTTTTCTTGCTGTTTTTTCATGTGAACATACCTCATGAAGACAATTTATGTTCTGTGTCCTTATAAACAATTTCTTTCATTTCTTGATCTTCTAACTAGCATATATTTGATATTTTGTGGGTGACTTCACATTGATCAGACCAAGTCTAAAAGTGTTCCACTGCTCTGGAAAGTGATCACTAAGACATGAGCATAAAGCAACATTACTGCAATGAGTAACCAATAGAAATTTTATATAATTTCAAAATGTTTTCTAAAAGAACTTCTAATTTTGTGAAATAGTGTTTCAATTATTGAGTAATTTCATACAAATTTATTTTACGGTACAGAGACCTCATGTAAAATCTATAAAATTAGTTAACTTTAGTATATGTGATTTTTAAAATTTTGGATGTCTGTGCTTTGCTAATATTTTTTCATTTATTTGAGCTGGTAAGCAGGAAAAATGTGCCTCCTATAAGTAACTGTTCTGTTTTCCCCTGTGCCCATCAGCACTAAATTTAAAAAAGAAAGCCTGGATACTTCTTCTTGTAAGATTTATCTGCATTTTGAATTTAGATATCCAGTTCTTTACAATTTGCTCCCATTGATTTCAGAGAAGAAAATAAAACAGATTTATGTTAGACTAGATATAAGTTTTCACATTAAAAAAAAACCCAAACCTGAAAACATTGTATGTTGGGGTATATTAAACTTCCTCACAATTCCAGTGCAAAACATGAAAACACTACTAATAAACACCATATTTGATAGTTTTGCAAATATTAGTGTGTTTAGGTAAACTTTTGTTTCTCTTGTGTTTTAGTGTTTGAAATTCTGCCTTACCTACTTCTACTATACAAACAAAGGTTTCAGTGCCTGCCCCAAAATCAGCTGCAGTCAGATGAGAAGGATGCATGAGTTCCAAAACATAATAAGAAAACTAGTTTTCTGATAAGTGTTTACTTCTCTTTTCCATTTTGGTACTACAAGACCAAAACATGGTCAGATTATGTGATATTACTGCTAGTGAAATGACAAATTGCTTAACTAGATTAATGCATGAAAAAAAAAAATACCTGAGGACAGGAAGATAAGGTCTCCTTTCTGTTACCTGGGTCGCATGGTTTTTCAGGATTGCCAGAGTAGATTAGTCCTTCACTAGGATATTGCATCCCCATCTTACCTAGTCTATTATTATAAACCTGAAAAAAGTGCCTCTAAATATTATTTTCTAAGATAAAACCTAATCAACCTTTAAAAAAATGTAATAATGTAATAAGAATCCAGTTTTCTTGAGAACCGACTCGTTAAAAATGAGATCTGACTCATTAAAAATTTGCCTGAAGTAACTTCCTATCCTGCCTTGTCCTAGAAGTGTATCAGGGGCTGTAGAGAAAAGTTCTATTTGATTGATTTGGCATCATCAGTGCTGTAGAAGTGCCCCGAGGATTTAACTGTGTTCATTAGATGCTTGCAAAGACTAATGTTCAGCAATATTTAAATGGACTTTTGCATGAATAAATGAAAGAACCCCCTAATTTCTCAGGTCTCCCTATACCAGAAAACGTAATGAATAAAATTCCATATTCTTGTATTTAAAACAATTGCTACTTTTATTACTAAGGTGTTGTGGTGGATTGTCCTCACCCAGCAGCTGAGCATCCACAGAATGACTCGCCCACTGCCCTCTCCAGTGAGTTGAAGAGAAATTAGAAAAAAAGGCAAGATGTTAATGGATTAACAAATAAAGCAGCTTAAAATGTGAAACAAAAGCTACCTGGGAAAGCAAAGTGAAGAAGGATTTTATTCCTCGCTTCTACCAGTGGACAGATGTGAGCCATTATCCTGGGAATCCAAAGTTTCCATACATGTAACAGCTAACCATGAATCTCCACACTTACTCCAGCTTTTGCTGAGCATAACATATAATATTAAGTACCCCTTGGTCAATTAAGGAGCACTGTCTGTCCTCCTGGCTGTCCTCCTAGTTGCTTTGTTTCTCACTTTCAGCCTACTTATTGAATGAGAGGGCAAGCACAGTGGGAGAAGTAAAAAGCATTTATTGTTGACATTTTTTCCAATAAATACAAAATGCAGAGCTGTATAGGCTGCTTAGAAGAAATACAATCCTACTCTGATCTAGTACAGTCCACACCTTTTATTCCATATCATCTGTATCATTTTCAGGTCCTGCACTGTCTAATACATGAACCACCACCATCTTCCCTGTTTTTTGATGTGACATCATTCTCTGTCTGTGGTCTGCTGCCATGGAATGAATGTCCATAAAAATTGATTCAATTTAGTCCATGACTTGAGCTCCAACTGTTACGGTGGTCACTCGGGACAGGAGAAGTAGCATAGACTAGAGTTTTAGCAAGAAATTCTTTACTGTGAGTGTGATGAGACAATGGAACAGGTTTCCCAGAGAAACTGTGGATGCCCCAGCTCTAGAACTGTTCAAGGCCAGGTTCTATGTGGCCAGGTCTAGTGGGTGGCTTCCCTGCTCCTGACAGGGAGGTAGGAACTAGATGATCCCTAATGTGTCTACCAACCTTGAACTTTCTATGATTTTGTGATTAAAGCTCTTATGCCAGTTTCTCCTCCCCCTGTTGTTTGTATGGACAAAGTGTGTAATATTTATTTATATCTGCTTAAAAACTGGTTGGTTCATTGAGTTCAGGTCCCTAGGTAGATAGTCTTCATTTTGAGTAGGTTTTAATTTTTATTGTTTCAGAATTATAGCCAATTTACCTATACATAAATATAGGGTCTACATTATCCCTCAAATTAGTGACTTAAACTTACAGTGTTTTAAAATCCACTGTAAATTACTGTGGTGCATCTCTTTGAAAAGAATAAGCTTTCATGAGCTTCATTAACATCTTATTTATCAGATTAGTTTTCATATTTTTTTTCTTTTCTCCACGTAAGAACCTACACAGTATATAAATAAGAAAGCAGTGAAAAGCTCTAAAAGTCAGAAAGCAACTATTTTTTTCTGTTTTGACTGGATCTCAGGTACAGTCATATGGTAAATAAATCTGACAATCTGCAGAAAGTTTTGAAAGAAGACAACAAGTATTCAGGAGTCAAATGAGTATTGATAAAAGCAATCCAAAAAAGCTTCCTTAGAGATCCTGGAAGACCTATCTGATTATCTTTGTGCAAGACACAAAGACAAAAAAGAGAAACACTGGGAGAGAAATTCTAGGAATAACAGACAGCTTAAAAATAAGTGTCAAAATGCCTCTAATTTAGGACAGAAAACACAGAAGGAAGAATTAAAGAGAAGCTATATAAAAGTACTTGAAAGGCTTATGGATTGGAATGATGTTGCTATCTCTTTGTTACATTTAGGACATTAAAAAAAATTAAAATCTATTTTTGTTCCCCCAAATTAACTAATACTGTATCTTCTGAAGTACTGATAATGATCAATATTGTCAAATGCCTTATTTCTGCTAATGAGTTAAACATCAAAAAAGTGTCCTCATTTCTTCTGATAAGCAGGTCCTTCCAAGTCACCTGTACTGAGATATGTAAAAGCTACATCAAAGTGATCAGTATTCATTAAGCACTTTCAGTAGTCATGCTGTTCTGTATTTTTGTAGACTATTAATAAACTGAATAATGGTAATTATCCTTTTAGTGCAGTATATGCATATGATAAACACAGTGATCAAGATTAGTAGAATATGATCTGCAATTCCAGGTCCCAGTGTGCCAGTTTACATCTCAGAGTAGAACTCATGTATTTTTCCTTTAGTTTTCTGTTCATTTTTTGGGGGGAGTAGTTTTGCTTTTCCTATCATAGCACATCTGTCTTCACTTTATACTTTACCTTTTATAAGCAAGCATTGCATGACACTGCTCAACTGAAATTATTTATGCCTACAAGCAAATTTCTGTTATAAACAATTAGTTGTTTCTATGTTAGGTTTTTTCTTTCCTTACAATCCTAATAGTTATGGAAATGAAAGAAACAAAGTAACAGCTGTATTGACAAAATTGTGTCACCTTATCATTAAAGACCTCAATCATTCAAAATATAAAATAATAGTTCCTGGCAGAGAGTGTTGCTAGAGCAAATAGATTTCAAGGTATAAATTAGTATAAGCTTTTTTTAATATAGACTGTAATGTCTGGTAATGTTCCATTTTATCTTACATTTCAGTTTTTAAGACATACTATTGCTGTGCTACCGTTGCTTTTTTACAGAAATAGCAGATCTTCACCCTAAAAACAACTGTAATTTTTTGTCTTCTACAAGCAACAAAACAAAACAACATGGAGATAAAAATAAAATCACCCTTTGAACTGTATATCATATTTACCTTCTAAAAGTTTTTTCTGAGTTATTTTGCAATTGGCTTTTGTAGTCAATTAAATTTTACATTTGTTCCTTTACGTTAGAAATGCATGTACATATATTCCCACTGGACAGCTGAAATACTTCAGTTTTGCATATTCCAGAGACTGAGGTCTATAGAGGAGGTACCTAGTCTTGAACTTGATTCAATTATTTAATACCTTCAAGTATTCAAGTTTCTGAATAGCTTCAAGTTTCCTGAACCATTGAAGTCCACTGCATTTAAAAAGGTTGCATGTGGCATTTTGATCAATAAGAAAAGAAAATAATTTTCTGTTCTGAGCAGTGTTCTGTAAAAGAGATTCTGAAGTACATGTTGCTGTAGGAAAATTCTCAGGGTTCCTTTTAAGCTGTTTCCTCCTTGAAAACTGTGATTTGACCCTTTACTGCTTTTTTCTAAAAACAAGTTCATAGGTAAATTTTTGCAATTCTCTGGCACAGACCTTGTTGGTACGTCTGCTGAGGGAAAAAAATGTGGTAGCTTGCAGCAAGAAGTTAGTAAAGATGACAAAAGTCAGTAGAAAATTAGTAACTCATTAGCTAGCAAAGAAGAAAACACCTTTTTAAAAATAGTAATTTTACCTGGTATTATACCTAATAAATGTGGTATATTGGGAAGGAAAACATTTTGAGAGATACATATATATATTTATACTTTGTATGCAGCCTTTAAAATAATTTTTCCATCTGGCTCTTTTCACACTGTTTTGTAATGGAACAAAACACTTTCTTTGTTTTCAGAACTCTGTGTGAAATGTGATCTTTTGAAAAAACAAATAACCATAATAATTGCAATTTTTTTTAGCCAGAAAAAACTGTTTTCTGGACCTGTGTTCATTTCCAAGACAAGCTTTATACTTTTAAGTAGCACTGTGCTGATAGACTTTTCCTTCTGCCAATTAAAGACTTTTTTGCTGTGGTGAAACAACAGAATCATCACACAGAAATGTCCATAGTTAATGCTTTTCATCAAGATTGAATGAATGAGCAGCAATTTTTTTTAAAGTCTTTTGGTTTGAATTTTTATTTTTGTCCTGTATTTTCCTGCCCCACACATTTAAAAAACATGGCATATTTTTTAACAGCATCTTTCTTCCATCAATCCTTTCTTTCTTCTAGGCGTGAGAATTTTCATCTTGTTTAGGATTCTTACCTTGTAACTGGTGTTGCATTCAAAATCACCATACAGGAAAAGAGAACACATCATATGTACAGAGCAAAGAATATACTCATAGTCTAGACAATGCTCTAATGGTTGTAGAAGACTGCCATTAACACTGCCATCAAAATGGTTATACTAAAGCTTCTTACTATCTGCTTTGGAATATCCCATGGGAATGTCCCCCTGGTGCTCCAGTCTTTCTGCAGGAACACTTAAGTCACTCTAAAGCCTTGCCTCTTTCACAAGAAGCAGCAAAAAATCACATTCCCTGGGGTACATGGGAAGCAGCCACACACCCTAAAGACCAGTAGCTTCATATTAACTCCAGGGAAAAGGATCAGGTAGGAATTTAAAAACAGGCCATTTTCCAAAGTGTTGAAATGAAAAGGGGGTTTTCAAATAAGTATGACTCAATATGGAATAAAAAAGGGAATCATCAATATGAAAGGTACCAGTTTGCTCCTTACTGGTTTAAAATTGGCTTGCCAGTTTCTATGAAATTTAGCTAACATTATATTCAGCACAGTGATGCCTCTATGTGTTGTCACTGTTTTTGTATTGTTAAAGCTGTTATTTATTTCTTTGAAGATGACTAGGAAAAAAGAGGAGGCAAAAATATTTGCAAAAAAATCAAATTTGAAGTCTTGTATTTACGAAAGGACAACTGAAATGAATGCCTTTTTAAAAAAGAGCTGTCATTGGAACCGTCTTTTGACATCAACAGCCTCCTTTGTTAATAGCTAAAATTTGTAGCAAATGCTGTGTGGTCCACAGAGATGATTTTAAAGGACATTATCTTTTACAGATTTAGCACATAATGTTCACCATTTTGGTGTATTAATGATCCAAAATATATGAGAATAAATCTTTTTGTTCACCCTTTCAGAGACTTATTAATCTAGATCACCGGTAAAAAAGTTGCATGTGATATGATACACTGGAAAAATATTTAGTAATGCAATAAAAAAATTTACTAGAAGAGACTACACTTAGTTTTAATGTATTAAATACATTAGTACTACTGAAATCTGTGTGACTATTTGCCTGCCTAAATTCATTGCTTGTTGTCAGAATTTTCATGTTGTAATTTGTGCAACAATGTTATTCAATGACTCAATATCTAAAATGTTTGGTTGTTTGGGATTTTTCTTTCAACAATGAAAATTAAGAACAAAGAAACCATAATACATTTCCAAAGAGGTTTTTGTCATTAATTCAAATTATTTTATTTATTTTGAATCTTTTCAGTGTATGATACTTGTGATCAAATTTAATAGCTTCCAAAGGAAACTAACTGAGTATGCTTATTCAAAATAATGTTTATTAAATAAAAAATTCCTGTTTGGTTAAAGACTTATATACATAAACAACATCAAAAAAACCCAAACAAAGCCCTCAAAGCCCAAACCCTACAAATATGCAAAATAACAATAGCAGGTCAAAGAAAAATGAAAACCTAATCAGAGCAATTGGTGTGTCAGTCACACGAGAGCCATGATCCCCATGGGCTGGCAATGAGATTCACAGGATGAATCAAAAGGGGCAGCTCTCAGGGTCTCTTTTCAAATTGAGGGTGGTCATTTCCTGGCACTGTGGGATATTTTATGAGACCCAAGGGAAGACCCTCCTGGGACTGTGTAAGACTTATTATGGGATGTTTAGAGGATAAACCAAAGAAGGAGAAAAGGTTAGGTGTTTTCCTGGATCAAGGGATCTCTTTTGTGTATGCCCATGCATGCATGTATGGGTGTCTGAATCAGTGCCAGGTAACAGACCACAGGTCAGAGGCCTTGCATGTCTGTGGTGCCAGAGACCAGAGTATGTACTCACCTTATCAGTAGATATCACTGCACATTCACCAGTAAAAACCACACCATGATACCTGACAAATAGGATAAGAGGCCTAGGAGCCATTGTATTGAAATGTTTATAAATCTGTGTTGGATACTGGGAGTTGGTTAATAGAGTGGCCAAGAAGTTCAAATCAGATCATTGGTCTCATGGTCAGTGGAGAGACCTGTTTACATATGTGTGTCTTTGTACCTGGTGCATATGAAGATGATAATATAAGAGATATCTATGAAAAGTATCTTTTTACAGCTAAAAGCCATTCATACTACAGAGAAGAATGAAAATAATAAGATTTCTGCATATTCTGTGTGTCTCTAGCTGTGAAATGGAAGCTGTCCTAGTATTAGAAATGGAAGACTGAACTCTACGTCTATGTATATATGTATGTATGCATGAATGTATGCATTCCATCAGGATAAAAAAGACATTTTTTGCATCATTCAT
>VZTN01001836.1:30922-41067 GCA_013400515.1 Erpornis zantholeuca | reverse complement strand
CTAAGATATATGTCTCAGGAAGATGAGATGGCTCTTTCAGAACACATTCTTCACTTCTTTCTTTCATCACTACCACCCACAGGTTGGTCAAAGCCATTCACTCACAGACTTGGCTAAACTGGATGTTAGACTGCTAAAGTGGATCATACCTTAGTGTAAGAGAAATTGCACCTTGGTGTATGCTTTTCTTTATTTTTGTTCACACATTTATTGTTATCAATTTAAGGCTTATGGACTGGTATAGAGGACAGAAGTTTTTGAGATCCAGAAAGTCTATGCGTGCTTTCTACACTTCATTTTCCTCATGAATATAAATATGTGTACTAGTTAATAGTGATAGTCTAAAACTTTTGTGCCAATAAAGAATGGGGGAGGGAGGGTGTTGGGTTCCTTTTTCTTATTCTCAGATTTAACTTCTGAAGGCCTTTCCAAGAGTTCCAAAGCATTTGGTTAAGTTTGTGCTCTAGTTCTTTATGAATCAGGTGTCCTTTCTGTGCTCTACTGGTGTTTAAAGATCCATAGATCCTTAGAATACTTTCTTAAGAACTGAGTACTAAAATAACATGAATCCTCTGGAGTCATAATTACCTGGCAGAGTGCTGGGCAAAAGATTCATGAAAAATAAAGTGTTGAAGCATACCCTGCAGATTTTCAGGGTAAGAACTATGAAAGTCAAAGAGGTTTTTTCCTTTGTGTTTCCAGGAAGGGGGTGGGGGTGCAAGGACATGTATTTATCTTTTTTTCTTTTATGATATATTTGCAATGTAAATTCACAGGAATCTTTGATATGATTTTAGTGAACTGTGATGATGTGTATTTGTATTGCATAGTATTTGCGGTATCAATATTTGGAAGAATTGCCAGCGAGAAGAAAGATTTTTACTATTTATATGTTGCAAAATTATGTAAAGCAAAAAATAGTTCAGTCTACTACATCTAGAGATAAATGCAACATTTATCTAAACGAGTATGCTGCATAGGTAGCCAATGTATCATTTAATACAAGCACATTCACTGCACTGATGGACATAAAAGGAGAATTAGACTTTTGTATGTCTTTTTTTTTGGCTGATATCTGGAATCAGATCTTTGTATCCCAATGAAAATACCAGATGGCAAATAAAAATGTCAATATGCACAAGGAGAGGGTAAGGAGAAAGACAATACAGAATTTCTGTTATATTTTTTCTTTGGTCATCTTTTGCTCTTTTTTTTTTTCCCCAAAAACCATTTCACAAAGGATCTGGAAATTATATTATTTTGATTTTATTTAGAATTTTCAAGTTATGCTGACTATGAGTTAAAGATATATAATTGTTCCAGTGTTGCATCACCCTCATTATTGATATTTTCCCCCTTATATCTAGACTAAACCTATCCTCCTATCCTCTTTTAGTTTAAAACCATTACCCCATCACTACAGGTCCTACATCTTTCTTCCAAGCCACCTTGAATTATTGAAAGGCCAAAATGATGTCTTCCCAGAACCTTCTTTTCTCCGGGTTGGACAACCCCACCTCTCTCACTGTCTCTCTTCCACCATATCCAACTGATTTGAAGGGCTTGGAGTTGATTTTTCTGTGAATGAGGGAATGAGTAAGGGCAATATGGATTACTAATAGAGACTGCTGGGGAACTGGAAAGGGGTGAAAGAGAGCAGAGAAAATCTCAATGGTTTTGTCTTCAACAGTATAACAGCATATTCTCTGAAATTCTTTGAAATTACATGTTTTAACAGAAATAATCTTTATGCTAAAAGTATTTCTAAACTCATGTATATTTGTAAAATATGTCCTTTTATCTTCGAAGAAGAATCTTTCTTGATGTCTAGAGTTATTGAAATACTTGTCCTATCCCATGGCACCATACTCTTATCTTTGAACAGCAGTGATGATAATGTTCTTAGCAATCTAACACCTTTTAATATTTTTATTAGGTTTCAGCTTTCTAGGTACTGGTGACCTGGGGCTTATTTTGTTTTTTATTATTTTTAATAACATTTGAATATTTTTTGAAAGTGTATGTTATCATTATTCTCAATCAAAGCATGGCAGAAACAAGAGAAAATTATATTATCAGCATTTAGATTTATTCAGAGCATAGGCTTTAAAGTATTTTATTAGATATTCAGTATTAGTCAAAAACACCATTGCAATTTAAATCATCCTAACACTGACCTAAGACAGGTCAGAGCTTGAAGGTATGAATGGAGATCTGGAACTGCTGCTGACAGTTCAGTCAATCCATGTTCTCAAAGATAACTTCTGAAAATAAACATTTTGTCACATAATATTTTACTTCATGTCAAGTCTGTTATAAATGGATTGCATAATAGAATTATTAATAAGAAGAAGTATTTTAATATGGAAACTTTCTTGTTTGCACAATGATGTAATTGTACAGGAAATAGAGACATCACATTTTTTGCAATGACTGAATAATCACGGTAAGGATTTGAGAAGAAAGTATTCTTCCTATTTGTTCTGTAACTGTTGTCTGTTTGTTGTGATTGTGTTAGAAACTATATTTAGAAGGTGAAAATAAGCATTGACTCTGACATAGATAGCTTTGCCATGACTAGGATGCAAAATGTTTTATATCCTAAAATAATTGCATGAGCTTCAAAGCCATAGAAATACTTAAATATTTTTTGGAAGATTTGGGTATTTACGAATAGTACCTAAAATCTTACACAGGTTTTCTCAAATCACTTGGTTTCGAGAATGAGACCTAAAGCAGAAGATATTCTGTGTGTATTTATTGTGATATTTTTACAAATATAGAATAGAGTTATATAATTTTACAGAAATACAGGAATGAAGGAAGTAACCTGTATGCACAACAAAACCCTCCACTATTAAAAGATTGCTTTTTAAAAGTTTTTCCATGAAGAATAAAATGTTTTTAATGTTTTATAAGACTATTTGCAATGAACATCATGCATACATATACAGTGGGGAAATACAGGTTAGAATTTTTCTCATATTTAGATTTCTCAGTTGGACTCTACCTGAATTATAATAATTTAGATGTGAAAAATAGAAGAATATTCTATTGAAGTCAGCCGGGAATTTGGAATTGCATTTCCACAAGGTAGAATTTTATCCAGGCTCTCTGGTGTTAAATTAACCCTAATTTTATTTGACCAATCAGAAAGAAGAACGGTCTCTCATACAACCTCAGCAATATGATGAACGGCTACATTTTATTTTGCAATTCATCTCACTGAGAGCATGCAAACAATCATTCTAAAACCTACTTCCTTTTTCTCCTAAAACAGTACTAGAAGAGTCTATTTCTTTAATGTGCTCTGGGGCAAATGCTGGAAATAACACAGGTTCATGGGAAAATTCAAGCTGGACACCACCTCAGGATTCCCAAAACACAGTCATCTCTGAGGTCAGATTAGGCTACTTAGGGTTTGATCTGTCTTGGTCTCTTTGTCTCTTCAAGAATAAAGACTGGACAGAACTTCCAGAAGCCTCCTCTGGTGGCTGTTCTCATAGAGAAAAGTTTCTCTTTATACCCAGGCTCAGTGTCTCTTGATTCAATGAATGACTGTTATTTCCCATTTTCTCACTACGTGTAGAGACTCTCTCTCTGTCTTGGTAAACTCTTCTTAATAACATTCTCCCTAGCTGGAGTGCTGCTGTTAGATCCTGCTGTTGTCTTTTCTCCAGGCTGAAAAAGCCCAGTTTCTCCTCAAAGCAGATTCTCCAGTCCCTGACCAGCATGGTGACCTTCTACCAAATTCTACCAAATTCACCCATGTTTATAAGTGTATTTTCTCTATTAGGGCCTCCCAAAACTGGATGCAAGAATCTAAATGTGGTCTCACAAGTGTTATGGAACTCGCCTTGATCTACTGCCTATGCTCCTATTACTGCAGCCTGGGTTGCTCTTGACCTTCCTTACTGCCAGGGTATGCTGCTGGCTCATACCCATCTTGTAATCCACTTGCAATCCTTGTGGCTCATTTCTTTGGCCTAGTTAGGTCCCTCTGGATGGCAGACTTGCCCTCAAATATTTTGACGGGTCTGCCCTTCAATTTGTAGTCCTATAGAAACTTGGCTGCAGAAGTTAATTTCCTTCCAATTATGTTTTTCTGAGTCCCTTAGCTGATTTTGTGATAAAGTACATGATTTGTGAAATAGATTTTCATCCTCAGTAATTTGAATAAATAAACTGAGAAACACTTTCTATTTTGAACACATGGTGAGAAATTATGCAGGCAATAGAAAAGGTCCAGCGACAAGGTGTTATTCAAAGCAGAAAGTTTAGATGGAATATTAACAAATATAAAAGAAAACAACTCCCCCGCCTTCCCCTCGTACTACCAAATATGTTCATTTTTTATTTGTATTGGTTCTAGACTGAGAAAACTAGGATTATGTAGCTCAGCTTCTAATTAATTTGGGGATTTTTTCAGATCTTACAGGACAAGCTTGGTTTGGAAGGGTAAACTTTCTTCATCATGCACATGTTCATTGGTAAAGACCTCTATTTTGTAGTAGAATAAATTTATTTAACTTTTAGTGGGACTGTTCTTCAGTCTCTATTCTGAAACTTTTATTGACCAGCTGTGCAGTCATCTGTTGCTAAGATGGGGGAAAAGCAGACTTCTGCAGTGGCTGTGGCAAATGTAATATTGGATTGACTGCTTTTTGAAATAATGTATCCAGAAGCAATAAGTGATTCCTTCTTGTGGTCATTTTAACTGCACTGCTATTATTATTTTAATGTTTCTAATAAACACTTGAGAACATAAAGTAATTTAAAAAAAAAAAAAAAGATAAATACCCGAGGGGGAAGTGGAAGATAAAGAGACTACCTTCCAATCAGTTCATTCTCTATGTTCGGACTACAGAGCAATATCCATTTGTAAAGGTAGACAAAGTATATAAACAGTCATATCTATATGATATCTAGTCACTAGATATATAGTGAACAAAACTCAGAACAAACTAATATTGTAGATTTTCAGTTTAGAATAACATATATTGACTACATTTTCTCACAAGATCAAACTAATAACAAAGAATCAAGACAGCTCACTGTAATGATACATGCTTAGGAGTGCTTTCATTTCATAGCTGAAGACTTCAGCACATTTTAATCTCTCTCAGTGCCCAAGCCACTGAGTGAATCAGAAAACCATATACAGTCTCTGTTTGGTTTCAAGGTGTCTTTTTCTCATGCTGGCACACATGTAGTGGGTTGACCCTGGCTGGATACCAGGCACCTGCCAAACCACTCTCTTACTCCCCTCCACAGCTGGATACGAGAGAGAAAATATAATGAAGGCTTCATGAGCTGAGATAAAGACCAGGAGAGATCACTCACCAAATATGGGCAAAACAGGCTCAAGCTAGAGATACTAACTGAATTTATTGCTAACAAAATCAGATCAGGATAATGAAAAGTAAAATAAAACCTTAAAACCCCCTTCACCCCACCTCTCTATCCTTCACATTTCTACCTCCTCTCCTCCAGTGGTGCAGGCAGACAGGCAACTATGGTCAGTTCAACAAAAGCTTTTGCTGCTTGCTCAGGGAGAGGAGTCCTTACCCTGCTCCAACATGGGTTCGTCCCATGGGCAACAGTCCTCTCCAAACCGTTGCAGTGGGTCCCCCATGCGGTGCAGTCCTTCAAGGACAGGCTGCTCCAGCATGGGCTCCTCTCTCCACAGAGTCACAGCCTCCTCTCAGGTATCCACCTCCTACGGTGTGGATCTCCTCCATGGGCTGCAGGCACACAGCGGTCTCACCACGGTCTGCACCAGGGCTTGCAGAGGAATCACAGCTCCAGTGCCTGGAGAGACTTCTGCCCCCCTGCTCCTGCACTGACCTTGGTGTCTGCAGAGTTGTTCCTCCCACATGTCCTCACTCTGCTGCTCTCTAGCTGCAGCTGAATCTGCAAAATGACTTTCTTTCTTTCTTAATTATGTTATCACAGACGCGTTGCCATCATTCCTAATTGGCCCAGCCTTGTCCAGCCACATCCATCTTCGGAGCCACCAAGGATTAGATCTGCCAGACAGACGTGGAGGAAGCTTCCAGCAGCTCTTCACAGAAGCCACCCCTATAGCCCTTCACTATCAAAGCTTGGCCATGCAAACCCTATACACACATGTATCTCATTTGTGTATTAAATCTCATGTGGGAGACACACTGCCATCCTCAGGACATGCAAAAAAAGTAATTTACCTCATATTTCATATGGAAAATAACCAGTCACCACATTGCTCTCCAAGGGGGAATACATAATCCTCTATATAATTTATTGTATGCTATATGCTATTCATGATATATACACTACATACCATATACTATGCTGAATATAGAATTTCTTGGGGTGGAAGGTGGGAGGGGGAATAAGTTGGTGTCTGTGTTAGGTAGAAATGAGCTTAACTATCTGGTTAGCTACAGGAGTCTTTAAGAAATGAAGAAAAAGAGGTGAAAAATATATCGTTTTTTCCTGCCACCTCTATGGGATTCCCTGCGAAGGCAGATCTCAGCATGTTGTTTTTATGTTTACAAAAACCAGTTATTAGATTTGTGTTGGTCTTTTAAAATTATCATTCAGGTCTGGAATATCTGAGACTGGGCAAGGAATCTGATACTTTCATCTCTGTGACTAATAGATTTTAATATTTAGTTATCTGCTAGGGTAAACTAGCTATTTGTCAGGCAGAGTAGGAGAAATTCAGTCATTACTCCCCTTCATCAAATATCCGGTAAGAGAAAATATCTATTTTATGACAAGCATTGAAAAGCAATGTGGCTAGTGTTTCAATCTTGCTGATAAATGGAAACATGAAGATAGAACTAAACTTTTCAGTCTGATCTAATTTTAAGAATTTTATTAATACTCTCTTGTGAGTATCTAAAGACAACCTATAAACAAGATTTCAGGTGTCATAAGAAGTTTCTAAAAATAGTGTTGCAGTCAGCAAAAATGCTTTTAAATAAAATATTAAATTCCAAATAAAAATATGGAATTTTATTTTTAAAAATGAGATTTAAGCTTCCAAAATGTTGAGAACAGGTGAGTTAGAATTAATAATTTAACTTCATCACTAAGAAGGTTGGTTTGTAGACAAAACCTTAAATATGATGTCTACAACAGAGGACAAGCTCCTAGTATGCTAGAGCTAATATATAAAGGATTTGGCTATAAAAGAAAAGTTTATCCTGATTCTGAATTAGTGCATATAAAATCCATTTTATAGTTTAAATGCAACCTTATTTATCTGATGGAAAACTTCACAATAAAAAAATTTAGCTAGTATTTAATAAAATTATTAGAACTTTATTGGGAATATTCAATACAGAATCATCTTTTGCATGCCATTTCTTGATTTATAAAAAATTCTAAAGGACTGTATGCTTGTACATTATAATATATAAATTTAATAGTGTTAAAAATATAAAATATTATCTTCTATAATTTGTATATCAATAAGCCAAGTAAATACAATTTACCCCACTCGTAATACTAATTTTTCTATTTGTCATTGTATATACCTTTTTCTATATCTTGGAATATTATTCAACATCTATTAATTAATTTTTTTATCTGTTGGAGAATGCATCCCTTTGATTAAGATTTCAATCTTATTTAGTAGTAGTTCTGTCACAATTCTTGGATTTCTCTTAGAGTATTTTGTAAATGCTTGCACATTTCTCAGACACACATCCAGTAATGGCTTAAAATTCTTTAATTTAATGAAACTTTTCATCCACTTCACAACTTGCTGTTTTCAATGATTTTGCTGAATTAAGGACTTTTGATTCTCTGGAGAGTTTTTTATGTTCCACACTGAATTCAATAGAGTTCTGACATGGGTGCCCATTTATATTTTTGCATCCTTCCAAGGCGAGTTTCATACTATTGCTTGATAATATAGAAAATTATGTGTATCCTAACCAATCACTATATAATTACATTATAATCACAACTATTACAGAAAAAACAAACAATTTATATATGATTTATATAAACAAGAAGGAAGACTACAACTGAGATACCTGCTGCTTGAGGAAAATATTGTTTATCACTTTTTGCATTCTTCACATATGGTATCACTTGAAAATGATGCGACCATACTGAAATGTGGTGCTATTATTCTTTTTCTCCTCTTCTTTTTATTGGAATTAGTGTAATTTGCTCCTTCAAAAGCTCTGTTACAAACTGCTTGTAAAGGTGATGTAATGAGCAGTCACTTAATATATCCCATTTTTCTCATGTCTCAAGGCCACTTATTGTAAAACTACATTACCAGTTCAGAAGCTCTGTATTTCAGAAAAATGATAAAGAAAAGCAGGGCAGTAAGAGTTTACAATCGTTCCTTCAGAATGAGACATAATTTCTGAAGAAAATAGTCTCATTTATATCTCAGCTTTGAAAATACTACTTTACTACACAACTGGAAATACATTTCTTTTCTAAATTGATTTAATATATATTTCAATTAATGACTTTAAAGACCAAAACACAAATATTTTTCACCTTTTCTGTTAACTGAAACTCCATTTTAAATTACTCCCCATTAACAAATTTTTATTAGCATAATAATTTCAACAAGAAATAAAGAGAACAGGAATATTTTGTGTACTGAAAATAGTGTACTGATTTAATTTGATTGAAATTATTCACGTAACCTCACAAACCATGTTCAACAGAATTATTTCACAGAATCACAAAATTATTTACACCTGAAGGGACCTTTGAATGTCATCTGGTCTACTATCTAGTTTAAGCAAAGTCAGGAATAGCAGATTGTCCATGGAGCTCAAACACCTCCAAGCATGGAGACTCTTCAGCCTCCCTCAGAAACCTTTGCCAGTGGTCAGTCACTCTAATGGAAAAAAATTGTTCCCTTATGTTCAGACTGGACATCCAGTCTTTCAGTTGGTGTCCATTGCTTCTTGTCCTGTCACTGTGATACTGAAATGGGTCTGGCTCCATATGATTTACATCCTCTCTGCAGATATATGCATACATTGATGAGATTCCCCCTGAGCCTCCTCCAGGCTAAATAATCCCAGCTCTCTCAGCCTTTCCTCATATGGGAGGTACTCCAGTCCTGCCATCATCATTCTGGCCTTGTGCTTGTTCCAGGAAGTCTACATTTTTCCTTTAATGTGCAGCCTGAAACTGGACATAGTACTCCAGATATGGCCTCACCATGCTGAATAAAGGGCAAGTACCACCTTCCTTGAGATGGTGGCATTGCTTTCACGATAATGCTTCTCTGCAAGGCTCTAGTGCTGGCTCATGTCAAATTTTGTGTCCACCAGGACCCACAGGTCTTTCTGAGAGAATCTGCTTTCCACCCAGTTTGCCTCCAGGTGTGTACCATTATCTGGGCTTATTCTCAGTAATCACTGAGGAAAACCGCATTCCCCTTCTATTTTCCTCTATTCCTGTTATAGAATTCACAATAATTGTATAAATTATAAAATACATTCGTTTATTGCAACTTTTTTTTTCCCTCATAGAAACATACAGTCTAAGAGGTTTCTAATCCTTTTTACAGATATATCCTGTTTACATCTAAAATGACAAAACATTATTTATACAGTCTTACATAAAATATGGAAAAAATTTATTGGAGATTTTTTGTTATCTTTTAGTACATAAATATTTTCATTTTACATTTAAATACTAATAGAAAATGAAATAAAACCCAAAATACAGCCAAATGAAAGATTTTAAAAATTGAAAATATAAAATTGTGATAAAACTTAGATAGTTGTGTGCAAATGGGAAAAAAGAAAAATGATTGGGTATTTCAGAACTATTCAAGTCCTGAAAATAACTTGCTACTGTTCACTACACAGATATGTTCTGATATATATACAGATGTAAGATACATTCTGGTACTTATTTATTTTCTTTGCAGGATACCTCAGGAGGTAGAAAGTCCTCGGAAAGCAAGACTGACTGAATTCAATGATAATCTTATCAAGCACAGATCATATATATATTTAATTTATAGATATATAATAAATTATGGTCAAGTTGTGTTAAATTTATATATTAATAATTAACCTATATATTAATATTTATAATATGACATGTATAATATGTATTATATATCTAATATGTAATGCATATATAAAATATTTATCTAAGGTAGC
>VZTN01001836.1:5372-30873 GCA_013400515.1 Erpornis zantholeuca | reverse complement strand
AAATATTGGCATAATATAAAAGATGTTTACCTTGGATAATTATAACTTTGACTTCCGTAAGTAATAATTTCCTTACCATGAATTTAAATAATTCATGAGGTATTCCAATAATCTAAATTCTGACAGAATTGAATTTTTTGATGAATACAGAAAATCTGTCTTATAAAGTTAGCATCAGTATAATCAGAACTCAGATTTCTTGACTCTTAAGCATATTACCGTTTTTTATTTATCATGGAAATAGATTGTTTACTTTTTGTTAGATAATTGGAGATGCCTATATAAAACATTTTGCTGACATTCTCTATCTCTGCCTAGTAAAAAAACATATAAAGCCAGCTACTTCATCATTCTTTACTTCTGGGTTGGTAGGCCATGACAGGAACATGGTGTACTCAGCATTACTCACTTGATAACCAATGCTGACTGACAGATTGAAGTAGCTAGAGCCCTGTGTAAGTAATTTGCTTATTAGCTATGGTTTAGACTGAGACTAAATGGACAAAGATGGTTCAAAAGATCCATCCTTCATAGCTAAATGCCCTTGAAATGACACAGAACATTGACTGAAGTATATAGGGAAAAGGGTTTCTGTTTCTGCCCTTTCCCGTGTCGCTCACGAGCATACTGAGTCTGTCTAGAATGGATTTGATTTTCTTTATAGCAGCTCTTGTGGTGCTGTGCTTTGTATCTATGGTTAAGATTGTGGTGACAATACCCCAGTGTTTAGACCATTTCTGAAGAGTGCTTGCACAGATCTGGCTCTCCATCACCAGAACTCTTTTCAGCAAGTAGGCTGAGGTAAGATTAGAGATTGGGAGGTAGTGTCTGCAGGATAACTGACTGAAATTAACCAAAGGGATGTTCCATACTACACAACATCAAGCTCAGCAATAAAAGCTCAGGGAAAGAAGGAGGAAGAGAAGACATTCATGGTTATGGTATCTGTGCTCCCAAACAACTGTTATCTATGTTGTGGCCCTGCCTTCCAGGAAGTGACACATATGCCTGCTAATGGGAAGTGGTGGAGGATTTCCTTGTTTTGCTTTACTTCTGCATACAGTTTTTGCTGTTAAATTTTACCCCAATCCATGAGCCTTCTTCTAGCTTTCCCTATACATTTTTTTTTTCTCATCCTGAAGGACAAGGGAGGGAGGGAGGGAGAACACGGATGGATGTTTGGCTGTTGGTTAGGGTCAACACAACTCGGTCAGTGTATACATACTGATTATCTTCAGTCCTTTAGGTAACAATAGCAGCTATGCAGCTACTGAAGGAGAGGCTGTGTCACACTTTCAATACATCAACAACACATGGTTTGTATTTTCCCAGTGTAGTCTACTTTCATATTTACTAACTGTGCTTTTAACTGAGCATTTTATATGAGTGACATCTAGATCTACGTCAGGATATATTGTTACCTTTTTTCTTTACCTTTATCTAATTGGATAATTATAAAATTACAGTTTTAGAGTAGCTCATAGCTCATATATTTTTAAAAATCAGAATGCATTTCTACCTATAACTGCAGGAAGCTCTTCAGAAGTGTGAAAAGCTTCATGTTTTGGTGAGAAAGGCAAAACCATTTCTTTTCTTATAAATAATTTTTTAAAGTAAAAGGAAAGAAAAATATACTGATGAATACATAAGAAAAAGACTTAACCAGTGTAATTGCAAAATACTTTTGATTCAGCTCCTGTGATTGTCTAAAATCCCTGTTCTATGAGATGTATTAGTAGTCTAAAATGTGTCAGTGTTAGAGGAATTCTATATACTGAGAACTTCATGGGCTCCATGGTGTGATAAAGATTTGTTTTCTGTTAAGTTAATGGCTTTATTTGCTAAACATTTTCATATTTCTTATGCATTTTGGATGATGAAAAATTGGACAATTTTCAAGATGGAAATATTTAATGCATCAAATACATTTTTTCTTATTTGTTTTCTTATAATATGTTATTAAAAATATGCAAAGAAAAAAGTAATAAGCTTGTATAGCTTTACACTCAGAAGATATAAAATGGCAAGATTAAGGTTACGCATGTAAGTCATTGCCTTCATGGCTAGCCCATAATTAAATCACACCCTATTAATAATCTTATAATAGGATATAACATTCAGTTCTTATTTCCAAATTTTGTGTTCATACATATATCTGATCCCTGAGTGCAAAGCCGCATTTGACCAAGTTCCAGTATTAATATATTGATCAAATAATTTATTCTGAGTCTGGGAAATTCTAGAATGTTTGGATTTATCAGGATACATATACATATATATACACATAAACACATATATATACTCGGTGCCTAGACCATCCCTTACACTGAATTGTAAAGAGATTAATTTATGGTCATGGAGTCTCAACTGATGTTTGATCTGATAAACATTGGATAGCCATAAAAAGTCATGCCAATACACTTACATTGAAATGGGTTAAATCTAAATAATATGGAGCATAGATTTTAAGGCATTCTTACCAGAGGGCAATGGCAGTAAACTAATTATTAATCACAGTAGAGAAGATAAATCTTTCTCTAAAAGAAGGTTTTAGTGATTTTCTTTTTTTTTCAGTTAAAATCTGCCATGAAAACTGAGAATGTTTTTGTGGTTATTGATTTGGTCTATGAAAGTTAGATCAAAGATATACTTCTTTGTATTCGTCATGATTTGAGAAACTTTAATACTGATGGAAAATACCTGTCAAAATGTCCATTTTGTCTAAAAATGTCCATTAATAGTCTAGTACTTATGGCTTTATTAATTTTACAGATATTTCTGCACTTTTTTTAACCTGCGATAAAATATCAAAACCTACATATTTGAAGATACAAATATGTGTCTTTTTATGTGCCTCAGCATTACAAGAATCTAATCAATTCTATTTAAAAATTACTAAAGGTTATCAGAGTTGTAGACTCTGAGAAAATCAGAGGGATCTGGCCAGGCTAGATAGATGGGACTAGACCAACAGCTTGAGGCTCAACAAGATCAATTGTTGGGTCCTAGACTTTGGCCAAAAAAACCCCACACAGTGCTTCAGCCTGGGGGCAGAGTGGCTGGAAAGCTGCCCAGCAGAAAAGCACACAGGGGTGCTGGGAGACAGACAGCTGAACATGAGCCACCATGTGCCACCATGTGCCCAGGTGGCCAAGAAGGCCAATGGCATCCTGGCCTGTGTCAGTAATAGTGTGGCCAGCAGGAATAGGCAAGTGATTCTTCCTGTGTAGCAGCACTGCTGAGGCCACACCTTGAGTACCGCATCCTGTTGTGGGCACCTCGATTCAGAAAGGACACTGAGGTGCTGGAGCAGGTCCAGAGAAGGGCATGAAGAATCTGGAGCATATATCCTATGAGAAGTGGCTGAGGAGCTGAGGCTGTCTAGCCTGGAGAAAAGGAGGCTCAGGAGTGACCTTATCATTCTACAACTGCCTGAAAGGAGGTGGTAGCTAGGTGGGGATCAGCTGCTTCTCCCAGGAAAATAGTAACAGGATGAGAGGACACAATCTCAAGCTGTACCAGGGGAAGTTTAGGTTGGACATTAGGAGTGGATTCTTCACAGAAAGGTTGATTAGATATTGGAATAGGCTTCCCAGGGAGAGGGTGGAGTCACTGTCCCAGGAGGTGTTTAAGAAAAAACTGGATGTAGCACTCAGTGCCATGGTCTGGTTGACAAGGTGGTATTGGGTCACAGGTTGGACTTGATGAGATTTTTTCCAACCTAATTGATTCTGTGACTATGGAAAGAAGTCCATTTCTAAAAAAAGGATTATATTTTACAATGTAAAATCAAACCAATATATCAAAATTCTAAGTAGTTTAATGTTAGACTTTTGTGTGTTTTTCAAAACAATTTCATGTCCATATATATGAGAGACAAATATGAGATTTGTCTCTATATGAGAGACAAACTGAGACTCTCATGTAGGAGCAGAAGAGGTAGCTCTTCTGCTATATTTTTAGAAGACTAGATAGCAGTTCTCTATGAAGTGTTCAGTCATTCATAGACTTAGAAATCATATTGTGATTGCATCCTAAATAATGTAATTTTGCTAATACTTGAGGACATGCTTTAGAATAAAATACAATATTTTAGTAAAAGAAATTATATATTCAACAGGTAAAAGAAACTGATAATTTACCTACCTTGTAAATAATCAGAGGTTGAAAACCTCATATTAATCTCAATGGTCTCAGACAGAATCACCCATTTCTTCTTATCTACTGATGTTTCTGGTGCCATTTTAACCTAACCGCAGTTTAAGTAGTTCAAAAATAGTAGAAAAATGAGAACACCTCATTTCTTCATTTTGTAACTATATGAAGTTCATACATTTTGAAATTGAATTGCATTTTACTTCCTCTCTGTAAGGTCTTGTCTGGACCTTACAGTCTCTGGGAGTTACACATAATTATGTTTAATCCTTTACACTGCTGACTCAGTACTATCTCAGTGGGGAGAGAGAGCTGCTTCTCCTGAGTTTGTTCTCCAGTCTTCACTTTTTTAAAAACTACAGGTGAGTAATCTATATTTCAAAGAAGGATGACCTTTGCTTGATTTAAATGGAATCTTTCTTTCAATATCTGAAACAAGAAAGTGATTAAAGTTTTGGTAGATAGGTAAGATGTATTTTAAAAGCAGATAAGCTTAAAGGTCAGACACTGTCAAATGAAGGATTTTGACTTTTTAATATTTAAATACTTCATAAGAATCATGGTTTATGCATGCCTGGCACTCTTTTTAAGTTCTAAAATAAAATTTTTCTGCATTTTCATGATTCACCTTTGAATGTTAGCTAGAGTTTTATATTGCGTAAGCAATTACTTTGCAGCATTTGCTCTTTCTGCTTCATCTGAGACAGCAAGTTTTCCTGTTCTTTCTGCCAAATAATTTGAAAATAATATTTCAAAATAACATGAAGTAACACCTGAATTAAAGGTCCAGCTCCTCTTTCTTATTAATTTCTTATGGCTGTTCAGATGACTTAAAATCAGGAATTTTTAATGTAACTTATAAATTACTGTCAAACAAAGTGAAACATTTTCATAGTGTATTAATTTGAGGACTGTGAATTGTGTGTTTTAGCAGACTACCTTTTTTTGATGTAGAGCTTGAGATTAAGAGAGGCCATCTGAGTTATGAAACCAGACTTTTTGGAATCACAAGCAAATAACTAATAATTTTTAAACTATATGAGAGACCACTAACTATCCAGAACTATAAGCAACAAGGAGATTTTTAAAGATAAAAGATTAAAAAGCCTGACATTTTCCTTAGTGTCATAATCTTAATTTAATAAAATATATCTGGAGGATGCTAGAAAGTAAGAAATCTGCTTTTCTACATTTTTTTTCAATACATACTTCTTTATTTTTATTTCTTATCTATAGCAATTTAATCTAAGGTATGTCAATGTCATAGCTCTTTCAGATATTTGTGACTGATGAAAACTAAGGGAAGATTTATCACCAAACTTCAGAAACACAATTTTAGTGATACCAAAGAATAATTTCTCCTTCTTCCTTTATGTTGAAATGCATGGATTTTGAAAGGATTAAGACAGAAAAAAGAATTTAAAGAATTTGATAGATAAAAAATTATAATGAATATATGATGTATCAAACCCTCAAAGACCAGGTCTCCTTTAATTTTAGAAAGAGAAATGATTTTTGAAGCTTAATTTGCCCTGTTCTATCCCTTTCAGAAGGAATCATATTAATCATTCTTAATTTCTGTCAGCCTTGCTACTTGTTTCCTTGAGTAATCTAAGTTTTCATTTCTACAACACTGCTAATAGAAGTAATAAATGATATATTTATTTTGAACTCAAATGAGAATTTCATTATCATCACAATCACTACGTTTTTCAGCTTTGGTATAAGTGAGTAGAGCTTTCATCAGATACTTACTGCTAAGGTAAAGAAAGTAAGCCTTGCAGTTTGTCTGCTGGTTGTTTTACAGGAAAAAATGCTAAAGATTGTTTTCCAAAACTATCTATAAATTAGATGGTGCTTTCTCTAGGAAATTAAAGTTTTCAATTTTCATGTATTTTCACTTTTTTTGGTTGGTTGGTTGGTTTTTCTTGGTTTTGTTGTTGTTTTGTTTCTTTCTCCCACAAATATTATTGTTTGTAGTCAATACTGGAGATCTAGAGCAGATTTTCTGTCTTGGAAATTACAAGTTTGTACTGTCACATAATAGGTATTTCACATAGTTTTGATTCTACTCTTGTTATCTTTTTTTTCTTTAACTCTGAGACAGTTCTTTCATGTACACTATTATTCCACTACTATTCTCCTTACGTCTCTTCTTCCTAAAGAGCTGAGCCTTCAACACCTCTGGTCCAACTGTAGCTGCCGTTACTTGTATTTTCTGTAAAGTCTGTTTGTATCTTGAATCATAATGGCTAATTCTCTATTTTACTTCCAAGGTTTGTCAAACTAGGATAGAAACATAGTAGCTTTTTCTAACCTCACCTTCCCAACTCACTGAATGAATGAAATATCTTCCTGATTGGTGTTTATCATTTCCAGTCTTTCCCTTAAAATTCTATTGTCTATTCATCTATAACTATGTTTCCTTGGTTTTTCTCTTTGATTTGCAATGTGGGGTGCTTTGTTGTTGTTTTTATCTTTAACCCCTAGATTGATCCCTGAGGATATTTCTTCTGGCTACTCCCTTGGAGTTCGGTATTTGAAAAAATTAACGTCTTCAGGGTAACTACATGAGGGAAAAAAAATAGGTAGCTTTGTTTTTTGACCATTTGTTACCTTCTATATTTTGCCAAACTCTCCTATTCTCCTATAATCTGAGAATAGGAAAGTCCCACTATGGCAATTTTCATTTCCTTACATATTTTCCCAGGTTGTGTAAACTTATCCTTGGCCCAACCCAAAAAAAAAAAAAAAATTAAAAAAAATTAATAAATAAATTAATAAATAAATAAATCTGATTTCACACTCTGAATGCAAAGTTGTTTTCTTTCTGCTACCAGGTTTCTTTTCAACCACAGGAGAATGCCATAAATAGCAAGTCCCATGAGGCAGGTAGTAGTAATTTCATCTGTTGTAAAATGTTGAAAATTTGATGTCAAAACAAAGTCATAACTTTGAACAATTATATGCTACACAATTAACAATTTTAATGGATCTCTAATTCAGTCATTTCCCACATGGTCTCTTTAATTAACCCTTAACAATTGAGACCAGCACTTCAGAGTCTCAAATAAACAGAGAAGGAAACAATACCTGCATAAAATGTTGTCAAAGACATTAAAAATTGCATGTGTTTCTAGATCAAACTTAGCTAATGGATTTTGTTTTCAATTCTGAACTTACATTCAAAGAGTTATAATTAAGTCAGCTGCTCTTTAGATAGCAGGCTGAGAATGATACTCTGGTCAAACTGAGAGAATATTATGCTATAACAAGGGAAAATGTCTGAATTATATTTTTACTTGTGTGAAAGCATAGATACCACTCTTCATCAATCATTTTTCCCTGAATTCAGGTGGGTAAAGAGCTTTTATTTTCCTAATAATATTGGATGTGCTAAATTATTAGCTAATAATCTATGTTTCAGGGCTTTAGTCTCTTCCAGAACTGCAGCATTTAAAAGATATAGAAGACAGGAACACATGTTTCAAGCAGTGAAATGTTCATGAAGCTGTGCTAAACCATGAAATCTCAAACTCATGTGAGGTACAAATAATGAGTTTCTTCCCTATTTCCACATATTTTAAAAGTAATATTTCCTGTCTTTCTTTTCACATTTTTTGATATTTTGAAAGTATTCAGCCTGCACTAACCTCCCCAAGCCTCCTGTACTGTTATTTTTTCTTTTTCAATTTCTTTTTTTTAAAATATGTTTCATTTTCTTCATCTTCAATCTGTGTTCTGCCCCTGTATTTTTACCCATTAGGTGGTAGTGCTGGTCTTTGAACACCAATGCCACTTGATTCATCTTTTCTCTTTGGTTATCTGTGCTCAGCAACACAAAGGGACCCAGAAAAGCAGACTACTATCCTTGGACACGTGTTGAATCTCTAGATGCCTAAGCAGCCTTTAAAGAAGCTGACACTTGGTTTAACAGGGTCAAAATTGCATGCACAGAGAGCCAATGTAGAAGCAACATCAGAGACAAATGAGGAAAAACATAATGCACTAAGGGCAATTAATACTCCGTTATGAACAGAATGGATCATAAAATCATTAAATTACTCATCTGTGCTTTCGAGTAACATATCTACGCTACAGTTTAATGTATTTTCCCTTTGATCTAGCCTGTGTCCACAGCTTTGTATGCCTAAAGGAAAGGTAGGATAAAGGTAGCACAAGCTGATGAACATATTCTCACAATGAACATATATAAACATAATGAAGAGAACTCTCCCTAATACACAGTACCATATGAGATGAAGAGAGCTTGTAGCCTATGGTTTTATTTTCTGTAGGAATAGGGTAAGTTTGGCTTGCAATAATTAGATACATATATTACCTTATTTGAAAAGCTATAGAAAAACACCATTTATTTGAAGATGATCTAGTTTGGGGTTGAATGTTCATTTGCATAATATTTTAGCAAATAGAAATAATGTTATTTAGAATGGATTTTTATTGTGCTGTTATGTGGTTTTTAATAGACTTTTCTTCCCTGTCAAAGTAGTAATGGAGTAATTGATCTACCTGTGACATATGATTACAAAGTAAAAAGCTGCATATTCAGTTTATAAATAGGAAAGTTGGCTCTATTAATTGGAGTCATTTTGCAAGGCCCATCTTTTACTTGTATTTTCTTTCTTCTGTTTTTTTAAATTCAAATAGAAAATAGATGAGTAAGCTTTCATGGGGAAAAAAAAAAGAAACAAGATAGAAAGAAACTTGCTTTAAGAAAACCCAAGAAAAGAACAGCTGTTCTAAATAACCAGACTGAAAAAAATAATCCATTTGCTTCCAAAAACCCCCCCAAAAACAGTTAACAAACTCACTAGCTAAACTATTACCAGATTAAGAAGAAACAGAAGAAATTCCNAATAGGAAAGTTGGCTCTATTAATTGGAGTCATTTTGCAAGGCCCATCTTTTACTTGTATTTTCTTTCTTCTGTTTTTTTAAATTCAAATAGAAAATAGATGAGTAAGCTTTCATAGGGAAAAAAAAAGAAACAAGATAGAAAGAAACTTGCTTTAAGAAAACCCAAGAAAAGAACAGCTGTTCTAAATTAACAGACTGAAAAAAATAATCCATTTGCTTCCAAAAACCCCCCAAAAACAGTTAACAAACTCACTAGCTAAACTATTACCAGATCAAGAAGAAACAGAAGAAATTCCTTCTGCTCCTCTAGAAATTAAAGGCTAAGACTGCAAATTGTAATTATTTTCTATGTCACTTTAAATAACACTTACTTGAAGGATTTCAAACAGCTGTAGATTTTCTTCAATAGTCCATATAAAGAAATTAATACAGTGCAAGGAAACTGAGCATCCAAGGGCAGGATGACCATGGACAGTGGATTAAAAATTATTAGATGAGCAATTCTCTCAGTCCCATGGAATTATGCATGTTCATATTCCTCAGGTGGTATTGAACCTAATGTTCCTTTACAGTGGGAGGGACTTCACTGAAGTTCAGGAACTTGAGCAATGTGGAAAAAGGGATTACCAGTGAAAACTGAAGCAAAAAACCTAATGTTCTTCCTATCTGTTGTCACCAATTCTCCTACCTTCTTTACTGGTGGGGGAGTAGAGAGATGATGGTAAGAATCTCTTCCTATTCTGAACGATGCCCTGTAGAAGCCCTTCCTGTTACTCTTCACATTCCTTGCCAAATTCAGCTCCAACTCTCCCTTAGCATTCCTGAGTGTACCTCTACACATCTGGGCAGAGTCCTGTATTCTTCCTAGGACATCTGTCCCTGATTCCACTTCCTGTGCATTTTCTTCCATGCTTTAGCCTGACCAGGATATCACAATTCATAGAATCATAGAATATGCCAAGTTCTAAGGGATCCACCAGAATCACCAGGTTCAACTCCTGGCCCTGAACAGGACACCCCAAGAACCACAGCATGTGCCTGAGAGCATTATCCAAACGCTTCTTGAACTTGGATAGGCTTGGTTCTGTTACCACTTCCCTGCAAAACCTGTTCCAGGGCTCAACCACCCTGTGGGTGAAAAATACTTTCCTGGTATCTAACCTAAACCTCCTTTCTTCTGACATGCTGATTCCCTGTCTTCCTTGCCTGATTTCTTACACATGGCTGATTTCTTACTTCATGAATGAAGAGCCCTTGAGCTTTAAGAAAAATGTACTTCTCTCTTATGCTTCTTAATGTCCTCAGGAGACTTTTCCAGATGGTCCCATCCACAAATTACTAAACTGAAAGGGTCTTGAGTTTAGTCTTCACCTGGTTTCCCTGAAATACATCAAAGCATGGCAACTAAGAAGACAGAACTTTTATGAATAGAGATTTTCAAGTTTTTCTTTAGTTACGTTGTGTGCAACATTCATTCCTTATTAGTTTACATCTGTAGAAATGCTTTAATTTTTTGGGGTATGTCTTTTCTTTTAATCCAGATGTCAGGCATGATGAACTGCTCAACTTAAGTGCAGCTTAACTAGTTTAGAAGTAGCCACCAAAATTCAACTGTTACTGAAAGGAAGCAAATATTATTGTGTCTCCTTAAAACAAGAGAAATCATTATGCAGATAGGCAAATATCCAAAATTAATCATTGCACATATATGATCTTTTATGATCAAGAGTAGTTGAAACTATTCTTTGCTGACTGTACTCTTATGCAGCAGAATTGCATATTTAATTTTTTTATTATTATTGTATAGATATTTCTGCTTCTCTCTTTTCTTTTTAATGTTTTCGTAAAAAAAAGGCACCCACTACTAAACCTTTTGGCTGAAATTTTTGACTGAATTTGAGAGGCTTCAAAAAGCCTTTTTTGGTTTTGGTCTGAAATTTGAGCTTTAGCTTCCTAGTTTTATAAGCAGTTTCCCACCCATCAGATTATAGTTTATTCTTCCTGTTGTCATCTTCTGTCATATGGTAATTTAGATACTAAGAAAGAGTTACACTATGTGGAATTCCCTGTCCTGGTGGCTAGGAAAAAGTTGTTTATGAACTTCGAAAATCTTGTTTGTTAATTTTCATAAATGTGGTAGTTATTACAGGAGATACTGAGCGATTGACAAAGCTTCAGTGTATTCTGTGACATTGTGGTCAGGGAATACAGGAAACTGGTAAAAGAACTGAGGTTTCAGAACTTTTTTGTTATTTTGTAGAAGAGTAAATTCCAGTAGAAGAGTCATAAGCATGAATTAAATTGCTACATTATTGCTGTTATTAGGGCTTTTTTATTTTATTTTAATTTTATTGTGTGTATATAGTACAGACTTATGAACTGATTTTTCTTTTCCTAATGAATTAAATATTTGAGTCCATCCTTTTGTGCTAATTTGAAATAAGTGAATAAATGAACAATGTGGTAATAGAGATTATGATAATGTCACTTTTTGTAATAGTTTTAACCATTATAATACTCAAGGACAATTATGAGAAATATATATAATAGTTGTTGAAAGTTGCACAAATATATTTGTAGGAATTTCACTGACTCGTATGACAACTGTTTGGTTTTAGGGTTTGGATTTTTTTTTTAATGAAAATAATGTTAAATCTTTTTCTCTTTTCTGTCCTTATCACTTTGAACTATTTTTTAACCTATTTAAAGGGATAGAACAATAAACAGTGGCATAAAATGACTAACAATATCACTTAAAATTGCAGTATATTTAAGACAATAAGCTTATGGTATTCAAGGATCATGATGCTGCAGAGATTACAATGCTCTTGATGTTTTTGTGCCTTTTTGCATTATTCCCTACATTTCTTTCAAAATAATTATATGCATTATAAATTCAGCAAAAGTGTACTTGAATATCTAGAATAGACCAGGTAGTACTTACCTCTTTGACAATATTTACTTTATGTGCTTTGTTGTATGGTGAGTTTTTTCCATAAAATTCAGTCTCTGTCAGAATTTTGCCATTATAATTATATTGTCATGAATTACCATTAGCTATATGGTTGTCTATTTAATTTATTTTCTTATAAATCACAGAAATTTTCATCATTGCTGTTGTTTAATCTTGGAAATATCTACTTGGGAATTTTATTTTAACCTTTCTTTTTGACCCCATTTTTCTTTAAAATAGTGAAAGAAATATCTTCCAAATTTGACAAGACCTTAATAATTTCAACACTTACTGTTACATTTTATATTTCTGGGTGGGATTCAATGTATGTATGGGGAAAAAGAGGGACATTTGTATGGCTGGGCTACACTTTGTATTTCTACTCCAGTCAGAAAAATCTGTTATTAGCACATATACCAATATCCTGCTTCAGAAATAGTCACAGTTTAGTGAATGAGCTCAGAAAGTTTTGAAACTACTTAGCTTGAAGATTCATTTTACATATTTCTTTTTTAGGAAACGAGTACACTATCATATTTTCTTATCTATTGGGTTTGAGTCTGTTTATCGTAGCTTTTAATTAATATATACTGTTGTATTGTGGAGTTTAGTGCCCTGTTGGCGTGGCTAGGTTGCCCTTCTATACCACTGACATCATCACTAGGGGGTGTGGCGTTGGGAGGAAGAAGAGGTGAGCGGGCAGTGCAGTGGGGACAATCTGGCTTTCAGGGGTTTATCTATCAAAGATTTGCATTATCTCAGGATCAGGGATGGGGGGAGTGCTGCCAGTGCAGGAACAGCTGCCCTCCTGTCTTTGTCCCTGGGGCCCTATGGAAGTGACCTATGGGGAGTTTCCACCATCTTGTCTTTGTCCCAGCAGCCACGCGGAATTAAGTCAAGATGGTGAACTCCTTCTTTCTGGGTAAATAATCTTGTTTTTGTATACTTTTGTTGTTAATATGGCTGTTGCTACTGTGCATTTCTTATTCCATTGCCTTTTTCCTTTCAATAAATTGCTATCTCAACTCATAGTCGTTGCATCTGTCTTTGTCACACCAGAAGGGGCATGGGAAAGGGAAGTGGCTTATTTGGAGTCTAATTTCTGGCTGGTATTAAACCACAACAGTCATAGAGAAGTATATATTCTCTGTAAATATGTAGTATTGTGTAATCATAATTAATGCCATAAATTTAATATCTTGAAGAATGGAGGTAGGGATTACCTGCCCTTTTCTTTACTCTCATTTTAGTCCCTGACCAAAAATGTAAAAAAGGGGACATTCTCAATTACTTGAATTGAGGAGAAGTGAAAAAGACTGGGATACTTATAATGATTAGCAGAAACCTTTTTCTTCAGGGAAAAAATTGAATTTTAAAAGAAGTGAGTAGTCAGACAGATACCACAATAATAGAGTGTTTAGACTTTCCTGGAGGGTGATGGCTTAGCAGTGTGAGAAAGTAGCTTGAAATCTTTAGTATCCCTGGAGCTCACAGAATCAACTCTAGCCAGGTTTAGCTGAATCCTTCATCTTTATATCTTCAAGGTAAGTAAACAATTTCTATCAGCTTGATATTCACACTATTTTTCCTAAAGGTCTATAAAGTCAAGGCTAGACTTGAGGGTTGCAATGCATTTTTCCATATCCATCTGCATTCATGCCACATAGAAAATTATTTAAAAAATTAAATATTACTGGCTATAAATAGCTGACAGGTCTGGGACAAGGGATTAATTGGGATGTCTCCTGGAAAAATGATTTTGTATTCTAGTGGACAATTATCTTCATTCTCAAGAGAATGACCAAAAAGTCAGTGAGGGATATATCCATTATCAAAGCATCAGTGAAACTTAAGTAACTTGGTGAAAAAAATTGTGAGGATTTCTAGATATACATTTGATTTCTTTTGATTTGTTAATGCAAGCTAATTGAAGGATAATAAAGACATTGTTTAAAGAACTTTAAAAAGGAGGTTCTTGACTACTATTGAAAACTACTAGGAATTAGAATCAAATTGCTAAAATCCTTAAAAAAGAATGTATTACAATTCTGAAAACTTTATTTTTTACTCAAATGATACTGCAGCTTTTTATGGAGATAGAAGTATCAGATTAAAACTTCATTCAGTGTTTGCCTTTGAGTCAATTTAAGTAAATTGAGCCAAAATGTCTTTAAATTAATCCCAGATGGAGTTAACCTAAATCAACCAAAACAAGGACACTGTAACTTTGTGAAGACTTGATCTTGATGCTGATTGGTGTTGACACTTTATCAATGTTTCTAAATTTTCTTGTTTGCCATCTTTTCCAGCTTGTTATTTTCTTTCTTTATTGATTTCAATTAACATTTTTTTCCTGAGTTTCCACTCTCCACAAGCATATATGTATAAATAAATAAAATAGTAGAGACCTTCATAACCCAGACCTGCAAACCATTTCCAGTCATTAATAGTCACATCTAGTTATTAATATCTATGAATAACAACCTTTTATCTTTTAGTTTGTTTTGGCATCTTTGGATCAATAACTGGATATGCACATGAATATCTAAAATTAAAATCAAATGCAGACACATTTTAATAGGTATTAGAGTTCCTGCCCCAGTTACTCTGATGGTTAATCCAGTTTTTAAAACATTGAAATGACTGGAATAAGGTGTGTTTTCTTCTTTCACAATTAGCAATGATAATGGTGTTATTAACAGGAAATGAACTTCTGAACACAAGTCTAAAAACCATAATAAACATTAAAAATAAAAACAGAAACCTGAAAAGGTTTACAAATATATCCACCTTAAAGGTTTAGATAGTCTCCTAGAAACTTTGGTTTGCAAAGCAAAACAGGATGAAGATCAGAAAATGTGATCAAAGCATTACAAAAAATATTTTAACATGCTTCCAGTTGTGCTTGCAACAGCCTTCAATCTGAAAGAAAAAAAATACAACAATGTGAATACATAAATCAATTTGTGTTTTCCTGTGCTTGGGCCATTCTACTCAGATTTGCAA
This sequence comes from Erpornis zantholeuca, assembly GCA_013400515.1. Taxonomy (NCBI): domain Eukaryota; kingdom Metazoa; phylum Chordata; class Aves; order Passeriformes; family Timaliidae; genus Erpornis; species Erpornis zantholeuca. The sequence goes on along the minus strand of VZTN01001836.1, from coordinate 15,882 downwards.
GACTGAGTCCTAAAAAAACATTATCCATGAGGTATCTCAGAATGGTTGATTCAATAATTAATTGGCTTGAAAACATCAGAGAAAGATGTCATATATTCTGCTGGGACACTGACATCACTCTAAAACGCTCCAAGAACAGCCAAGGTTTAAAGAAAGGACTTCTTTCTCTAGGAGAAGGGAAAGGCTTGGCAGCTATGTAACTGTGTTAGGAAGACTTTTTGAAAGATTTATGCATTTTCAAGGAAAGGTCAGGGTGCAGAGGGTCTAATAGTCTTCACATTGATGTTGTGAGAGTGAGAATTCTGCTCTTGTAAGCACAAGCATTTATACCATATTGCAAGAATCTATTAAAAACAAAACTGTAATAAACAATGGCATTGTGATTCAATGATAAAACATTAAGCTGGGCAACAAGAAATCTAACTTCTTTTGTTGACCTGGGCAAGTTCTTCAGTGACCTTGGACATGGAACTTAATTCCTCATGCTCTTGCTTTTATTTTCTCCCTTTGTTTATGTTGTAAGGACAAGCATCTCCTGCAATGACTTTAGGCAGGAGCTAACACAGGGAATCATGTAAATCATCTGCAGCATCTTAGGTGTAGCCCTATGTAAAATAGAAGTGAAAAATTAAGAAGATTTTTGAATAACATATCTTTAAATACTTATTCTAGTCATATGGTATGATACAAAAGGATATAATACACAAAAAGTGAACAAAGAAAACAAAGAAAAATTTATTTAAAAAATGTGCAGTGCCAATAACAAGAAGGTTGAAATTTCTGTAAGTACACTACTGCGTTACTTGCCCTGAAACTGAAACATTTCCATTTTTGATGAAATGTTTTAACATTAGCAGTTTACATACTACTTCTTCTACCTCCTGAGAAAACATATGATTATTAATTCTAAAACACAGCTAATGTCTTTTTTCCACACTTATGCATTTCTTCTATGAAGACCTTTATGTACGAATATTCTCTCAAAGTCTTTTACTATTCTAAACCAAGATGAAAAAATTTGATCTTCCAAGGTATTTGTAAAGAACATATGATTACAAAAATTACAAGTTAGTAATGGGCCAAAAAAGCATCACATGGAAATACAAGTTACATTTTGAACAGATCCCATCTAAAGTCATAGCCCAAGCAGTGTAGGTCAGCTGTTCTGCTGACAGTTAACCTTATCTAGCAAAGTAAATAGTCTAAAATGTAGCCACAACTGTGCAGGAAGCATTTCTCCTCCATCTTCCAGAAAAGAACACAGGACACTAAAGGCTAATTGGAAATTTGTTCTCACCCTGATCTTCATAAGAAATGCTTGGGGGTGAGCCCAGAGAACCATTGAAAGCAGGTATAAAGCAAGCATACAAGGAATATTTTATAGAAGCATTATAACTGCATTATTTTTAATATTTTTCTGTATTAACAGTTTGGACCACTTAAACATTCCTTGGGCTAAAGGTACATTCTATGCTCAGATTTCCTCTTTCCACTTAGAACATGAAAGAATTAATCAAAGTTAAAACTGAAATACGTTTCATGTTTATCGTATTCTTACTTTTCTGTTTTCATGGAGCACCACATGAATAAAGCAAGTAATTATTTATCACAAATTGTTTTGACATTTTGATTTACTTTGAAAAAGAAAATGGGAATATTTGCTCAATTGTTTAAACCTGTGCTATGTGTTTTTACTGATCTTATCTCTTTTACTTCAGTAACTGATTTCAAGAAGTGTATAAAAACTACTATCAATATGAAAGGTTTTCTTAAAGCTGTAAATACATGATTGTTTATGTTTGGGATACAGGATGCAAACATTATTTTCTATATAGAATTGTTACTAAGGCATTGTAAGTTTAGGTGAATAAACTCTAAATACATATGAAAATCTCTCTTCATAGATGTGAAAATGACACTGCTCTATTAAATTTTACTGGAAAGAGCAGTAATCCGAAGGGAAACCTGTATGGTTAAGAGTAGCAAAGCCTCCTAACCTTGCAAGGTTTGCCTCTTATCTGCCTCAAAACCCAGTTTGTAGCCTCCACATTCGGATAGTTCGACCCCCTCTATATCAGTCATTACACATCCAAAAAGTTACCTCCTCCCCTAGGGGGCACAACATGGGCCTCAGCAAAGCACCCTGGCTTCTCCACAAAAGGGCAAATGTCTGAGTCACTAATGATTAATAGTCCAGTCTCTCACACCACCCCAGTGACTAGAAGTATTTGCTAATTTCTCGTCTTCTGCTGGTCACTCCAAACCTTCTTCAAGGATTGTGACTTTCACATAGTGGACCAAAAGGCAAAAGTGAGAAGAAAGAGGAGAGACAACAAAAATCATTGTCCAATACAATGGGGTTACTGAAATGAAAAATAAAACAGAGGGCATCAGGAGTATAATCATAGAATGAGATTATATTGTACCAATTGATAGGATATAACTGGATCTGAATAGTTAAAGATCACATCCTTCGATAATAACAATACTGTATCTCTTGGATGTGGACCCAATGTCTTGAAATTAGCCCCAGAATTACACAACAGGTTCTGATTTTTAAATTCCATAGAAAGGAATCCCAAACTGCCAAATCTCAAGGGTATCTTCAGGTCCCATAGTAAAATTGATTACCTTTGCACACTAGATTACATGTGAATGGGTTTGTTGAGGAGGTGTTCTCTCTCAATTCCATCCACGTAGAGTTGGACCAATTTTACTGTTAGTGCTTCTGCTCCACTGGTTAATCCTTTGCACCATGAAAAATTAACTTTTAGCATAAAAAATTCTCACACACGTTGGAAGTCTACTATAGGCCTCCTAGCCAGCATGAGGATGCAGATGAGTTATTATTTGCAGAACAAAGGGAAGCTTCCAAGTCAACTGCCCTTGTCCTTATGGGAGACTTCAACTTGTCAGAAATTAACTGGGAGCATCACACAGCTGGTACAACCCAGGCCAGAAGATTCCTAAAAACTTGGATGACAACTTTATGGAACAGGTCCTAAGGAAACCTTGGAAAGATGCACTCCTTGATCTACTGTTTGGCAACAGGGAGGATCTCATGAAAGAAGTGGACATTGGTGGCCATCTCGGCCACGGTGACCACAAGGAGATCAAATTTAAAATCCCTGTTGGCAGGAGGAAAAGTGTGAGCAAAACCTCAACCCCAGACATGAGAAGAGCAAACTTCAAGTTGCTCAGGGATTAGTAAGGTCCCCTAAGAAAATGTTTTTGCAGGTGCTGGGGTCCATCGGTGCAGGTCACTTTTTAAACATCACCAACTAAGGGCACAGGAGCAGGCAATTGCCAAAGGTTAGAAGTCAAGCAGGTGAGGGAAAAAGCTGGCTTGGCTGAACAGAGGGCCTCTCTTGGAAACAAGGTAATAAAGAAAGGTATATGCCCAATGGAAGCAAGGTCAGGTCAGAGATGCTGCTTTCTACTGTAGGGAGAAAATTTATGCATTAAAAACTCAGTTGGAGTTGAAGCTGGCCAGAACTGCGGGGGACAATAAAAAGGATTTTTTTCATGTAAATTAATGGCAATAGGCAATATAAAAGACACATCAGCCCATTACAGGATGAGAAGGATCACATCACAAACAGGGTGGACAAGGCAGAGGTGTTTAATGTGGTCTTTACTCCTGTTTTCAACAAGGATGATGGGCTGAGCCAGAGGACCATGACTGTGAGAATGATCAACACCCAGTTGACCCTGAAATTGGAATCTTCTGCTCCAGCTGGATCCCTCAGAGAGGGAGCTCAGCAAATTAGGGGACTGGATAATCACCAACCATAAGAGATCCAACAAGGGAAAGTGCTGGATTTTGTACCAGGAATGCGGCCACCCTGGATGTAGGTACAGACTGGGGAATGAGATCCTGGAAAGCAGTGTCACAGAAAGGGACCAGGGGGTCCTGGTCAAGAGGAAGTTGAACATGAGTCAGCAGTGCCCTGGGAGCCAGGAGGGCCAAGACTGTCCTGGGGGGCATCAGGCACAGCATCGTCAGCCAGGCAAGGGAGGGGATTGTCCTGCTCTGCTCTGTGCTGGGGCAGCCTCGCCTTGGATACTGTGTGCAGTTTTGGGTGCCATGGTGTAAGGATACAAAGCCATTAGAGACCATCCAAAGGAAGGCTACAAAGATCATGAAAGGCCTTGAGGGGAAGCTGTGTGAGGAGCAGCTGAGTTCGCTTGGTCTGTTCAACCTGGAGGAGACTGAGGGAAGGCCTCATTGCAGTTACAACTTCCTCATGAGGGGAAGAGGAGGGGCAGACTCTGATCTCTTCTCTGTGGTGACCTATGACAGAACCCAAGGGAATACCCTGAAGATGTCAAGGGAAGTTTAAGCTGGATACTAGGAAAAGGTTCTTCACCCAGAGGGAACAGGCTCCCCAGGGAAGTGGTCACAGCACCAAGCATGACAGAGCTCAAGGGTTTAGACAATACTTCAAGGCACATGGTGTGACTCTCAAGTGGTGCTGTGCAGGAACAGGAGCTGTATCCAATGGTCCTTGTGGATCCCTTCCAACTTAATTTATTCTGTGATTATATTAAAATAAATATGCTGGAAATCTGAAGTAATTTTTCAATTTCAAACTCAATTCTCAAATATTTCTATATGTAGAACTTTCCTTGAAGGTAATATGCTTTCATGTGTGAAATGGTCTGGATGATCAGGTCATTGATATTGCTTGCAAAGACTATTGATATCTGTGAAAACCTGTCCACTGATTTTGCTGCAGTACTGTGGAAAATAAAATAACAAACTTGGGTTTTTTCATTAAGTACAAAATCACTTCAGGCAAGCAATCAAACTGTTTAAATACTTAAAAGAAATCAAACATTACGAATAAATTTCTGCCCTACCAAGCGAGTTTCTGCTTATCTCACTGTAGTACATTTTATCTTGAGAAAAATACCACTTTGGTGAAACATGGATTGAAATTATGATGAACAAAGAGCAATACTTAACTCCCTAGATGCGCTCTCCCCAAATTTTGTATCTGCTTTGTTTATATCAGGCTCTTTGCCTGTGTCTGGGCAGAAGAATATTACTCGTGCCTTTTTCAGGTCCTTGGACTTTGATTCATGTCCCTCAGTTTCAGCTGTATGGGTATTTGACAACTAACGTATCATTCTAAACTAAACCGATTTAGCCTGAAATTCCCCTGACTGGAAGGACAATTAGCCTGAATAAATCACTTTCTAGAAATGGCTATTACTTAGTTAGGAAATATTAATTTCTTCCTTCATTTGGACTAACTGCACAGCACTGAGTCTGAGAAAGTTTGATATGCACAAAAGGGATGTGTAAAAAAAGTATCTAGTTGCAGCTAAGTATAGTATTTCCAACTCTGTCTTTACTACACCAAAATAAGAACCTCACAGAAGAGTACGTATGGAAATTACTATTGTGTTTAGAGCACTGATTTTTATCCACAAAAGCTTTCCCTCTGTAAAATTATTAAAGAATTTATGCTTCAGAAAGAAATTTTGGAAAGGAAGAGAAAAGAAAAAGAACATGAGAATTTTCATTATCATCCTTAAACTACCTTATATAATTCAAGAAAATTGTAGGAAAACCCTCTCTTATATTATGCAGATATACAATATATTGAAATCAATGGAGTTGCTTTGGTATAAAAAGCAGAATTTATTTAAAATTCAGCAGTTTTCCTCCTTTCTGGGACCTTAATCTTCTGGAATTGTATCACTTTGAAAACATAATTGCATAATTTCATAGAAATGTAAAAATGCAAACTAATATCTATTTTTTAATGCTAGTAAATAATTACACTTTTCAGATAAAATTATCATTATTACTAGAATTCAAGAATCATAGCTTTTTATTGCTAGTTGAACTTGCATTTTTTCATCAGTCCTCTCTTAGACCAAAGTTTCTACATAATTCGTTATGCATCAATATGTACATTTTAGATCATAATTTTCTAATAGATATCCCAGTACTAGGGAGGATGTGCTCAAGAACTGAATGCATGAAAAATAGCGTGAAATGATTCAAACTAATGTTTTACAAAGCAGATTTTTTGGAAACCACACACATCCACCCATACTTTGCAGGTCTGCTGTGATAATTCAATGATTAATGACAGTGATGTCTGTTACATTCTAGGACTGTGCAGACAAGACCTTCAGTCTATTTTATCATCTACAGAAAACAGTAAATTGGAATTATCCTGATTTTCCTTTAATCACGTTGAATTACCTATGACAATGCCTCAATTATGTATTATCTCACCAAATTTTTGTTTTGCTGACAATGTCATGGTCCTGTGCTTACAGGTGCTCTTTGTTATCGAAGTTCTATCCATCAGTATACAGACAATCTAGGCAAGTTTTTCAACACCTACCCCTTTAAGCAGTCATCTCAAAATCCCCTTGCAATCTTCACTTATGTGTGTTTTGTCCTTTGGTACCCTTTCATCATGTACTTCTGGCCTTCCATTCCCATCCTTTAATGAACCTATGTTTAATTCCTTCTGTAGCTGGAAAGTCTATTTGCTGACCCATCATCTTGGACACCAAGCAAATTTTGACAATCATTTATATGCTTGCATAATTCTTGTGCAAGGATGTGTTTTCTGCCAAAAAAATCACCTGTCACTGAAGTAATAACTTGACAACACTTTGCAATTTCCATACAGCAGAACCTGGGCTATGTTTTCATTTTTCATCTTTGCCAGAAAAATAAATTAATTTAAAGACACCAGAAGGTATCTGCAACTTTGAAGGTTAATGAAGTCCTCTGAATACTTGAATAGACAGATACTTTTGATGCATGTTTTTAGTGGAGGCTTGTTACTCCTGTAACATGCTCTGCTCTTAATAATATTAAGGATGCTTCAGCCTTCTGGATATACCTTTTTATTCAAAAAAGACAAAACTTTTATGACTTATAATGTTTTAATGCAAGCTAATATCCATTAGCCCTTACCCTATCAATTTTCTAAATGTTTTTTGCACTGAATATTTCTTTTTAATGCCAATCACAATCTCTCTTCCTTACAACCCATTCTCTAGGAAAATTCAGATGTTTCCCTGTCATAAAACATTGGTTTTGGAATCATGTATTAGGAGTTACTGATTAAAAACATGGAAAAAATAGATGTCAGCAGTTTCTTGTAAAAAGTATTCACAGTGTAGCAGACACTCAATTCTAATGTCTTCCTTCCTTTCTTTCTTCTTTTCTTTCACAGGTTTCAAACTCCTTTCTGGTACACTTCAGTTAATTCCGCTTTGGCATTTGCGATGAATGCCACATTAGTAATAATTTCCTTCATCCATCTGTAGTAAAATTCTGAAGTGATACTTCAGAATTTAAGTGAGAAACCACAAACAGATGAAGGACATAAATGTCACAAACTTTTAAGTAGTTCGTAAACCCAAAGATCCTAACAACAGCAAGAGGAAATGTGTAGTAGATATTGCAAGCACGGAGGAATACTGCAAAAGCACTGAAGTTCACCCAGATATTCCTTATGAAGGCTGCACTGACTGAGTTATCATACTGGAGTCAAAAATATAACACAAATGGGCATTAATGCCACACGTTTAATAAACACATCTATGAGTGAAAGGTAGATGTAGATTTCTGAATAAATTGATATTGCAAGGTTCTTTATGTGCCTTACACACAAATGACACGTTGATTTTTCAGGTTTTTCATATATGTGATGTTCTGCTATTTCACTGTGTGTAATGAGCTTGAGACTTATTTGGACATTTATGTGCATTTTTTTCTTCTTGTCGTGTTTGAGCTGAGAGTTTGAGATGATCACATCATTGTTTCACACTGTTATGAGTGGATGATGTGGGTTTAAATAAGTTCCTGACTTTTGCCCAGGCCTCTGGCAGTAGGCAGCAGATGTATTGAGGTGGCCAGCACCCCATGACCCACTCTCATTCGCAAGTTCTTTAATAATGGCTGATTCAGTCTATTATAGAATGGATTATTTATTCATAGACACAAAACTAACAGACATAAAACAGACTATTACTACACAGGAATAAGACAAAAGGGAATACTTGTAATATACACACAGGGTTAAAGGTACCTATTAATTTTACAGCTAGCGAAGAAGTAATATATCTTAGGATCCAATGTTTCTTACCATCCAATTCCTGATGGAGCACACATCGAAATCCTTTCCCTCAGTTCCCAGGAAAGTAACTAGAGAACCTGCATCCAGGCTCCAGGGAGAATTCTCACCGTTCTCAGGGTGTGTGTAAAAGATTTCTGCCTTCTGTAGTACTTTTATAATATAAAGCAGGCCTTTTGGTCACCTATGTGTTTTTCTTTTATCTCTTCCCACATCTGCTCTCCATGCCAAGGTGTTGATTCTTGGTTAGGCTGGCAGACCTTTTGGTGCCAGGAGATCGTATCAGCTGGGCCTTGCCTGCCTGGGTTATCTCTCGTATCTGCACTGTCCACCTGTGGTGGGGAGAGGGGAGGTATGCCCTCCCACACATGCATACTATTACTAGAAGGACTGAGGGAAAACTTTAGCTGGTTTGGTTCTCATGATCACATATAGTGAAAAAAAGATTGATCCATTTTTCTTTAATCTTCTGAACCTTTATACAAAAACTTAAGGAACATAAGATGAACTTAATTATTTCAATTAAAAGATAAATCCATGAAGAAAATGGCCTTGCTATGTAGATCTGAAGTGTGAATTTATTAAATTAAAATTCAGAATACGGAGATTGCATTGCATTCACAGTGACTATTTGTTTGAATGCTTTTGCTTTTTCTTTTTTTCCAATTCCAGGATACATTGACTTATCCAGCTCACTCCTAAGTTTCATTTTTAATATCTTTTTGTTTCATTATTGATAATTAATTATTAACTTATTTCATTTGAAAAATCTCTTTTGGATAATCCATATACCTCATCTCTCAATTTATCACAAAATAATAGGAAGAAAATGCACTGAATCGTAGGAGAAACAGTAGATTTATATGTATATGTATTCAGTCACAACTCCAAGAATATAAAATGTCGGTCACTTGTGCTTTACGGCATAAACATATTTATTCTTCACTCAGGTAGTTAAAAAATACAAAAATTCTGCATTAGCAGCTTTCATATTTTGCATTCCTTATTTCTGTTCTGCTGCTGAAAACCAAAGGTCCACATATTCAGAAGAGTCCTTGCAAGTCAAAAATAATTTGTTTTCTGAAAAAATACAATGTTTTATTGGACATGTGAACTTTCCTGAATTGGACATGGTCTAGTGACATGTATGGACTTTAAGAGTCTTCAAGTTTATGTTTTCCAAAGAAAATTTCTGCTTATAAATGCTATTTCAGAATTGTGGTAGGTTGACACCAGCCAGCAGCCAAAAAACCACCCTGATTTTCACTCACTCCCCTCTCCCAGTGCATGGAAAAAAAGATAAGAAGGTGGAAACACTGATGAATCAATATAGAGACAGTTTAATAAGAACAGCAAAAGCTTCATGTACAAGCAAAGCAAGATTAGAAATTAATTCACTCCTTTCCCATAGGCACGAAGTTATCTCTTGTCCTAGGAAGCAGGACACAACAAAAATCTCTTCCCCCTTTCCCGGAGTTTTTATTGCTGAGCATGGTATATGTTCATACATATCTCTCTGGTTAGTTCAGTTCATTTGTCCCAGCTCCCCCTCCCAAGCTCTTACCTGGCATACTCACTTTGAGTGAGGCAGGGAAGAGAGAGAGAAAGCCTTGATGCTCTGCAAACACAGTAGTAACCAAAACAATTTCTGACAATGAGCAGCAAAATGGAAAATGCTGATTGTATGGACTGCTGTGAAGGAACTTTACTTCATAACTTCATCCTAGCCAGACCCAGTACAAGCATTCTTTCAAAATACTTCTCATTTGGCCTACACCTGATTCCAGCTAATAAAAGCTTGTGATGGTGTTGAGTGGATTATAGGAGGAAGTGAGTTTTTTGATCACCAGATTACTCTGATTTAGAGAGATTTATTACTCCTTTTAAGAATTTCATTATTATTAATAGACTGATTTGAAGGCGTAATTTCACCACTCTGTAATTACATGTCCAGCAGTATGTCAGTCCATCATGAAACTGATGTCACATGCAGAATTGTATGTGCAGCTAAAAAATATGGCAACTGCAATTTTATCCAGATGGCCAATCTAAACTCGCCGATGTCCGGCACCAGTGAATTAGTGAAAAGACTGACTTGCATGCAGGCATAGTGCCATATGAACAGATGGACATGAGTGCAAATATCTAAGAGACNTTTAAAGTATGTCCTCTTGTATATAAGTGAAGGGTTTATTTGTAGGCAACAGAAAGGAAACTTAAGGAATACTCAATAAAATTTACCAAAAATTTTGTTACTCCTATGAGGTGAACTCCCATGTTAACTGGAATTGATGGGAGTGATGGTGGCCTTAAATAAATGGATAAGAAATTCTGCTCTTTTAGATTCCAACTACATGTAGATGTCACAAAATATTGTAAATTTCCCAGTCTTT
>VZTN01001835.1:0-16973 GCA_013400515.1 Erpornis zantholeuca | reverse complement strand
AGTATTTTACCTGCAGTAAAAATGAAAGTGTACTTTGCAAACCCTATTTGTGTGCCCCCCAGAACTATTATGGATGCTGATGGCCAGGCCTGACCTGACACCAGCAATCTCCAATCAGTTCTGGACAAGACCAAGCCACCTTCTTGGTCTGCCTTTTTGTTCTTTCAGGGCTTTAGAACTTGCCTTCTTGTATTTTGTTCCATGAATCCTTGAGGTGCTAATGATCCCTCTCCCCAGTCCCACCACCAGCTGTACCTGGCACTCTCTTATCTGGAAAATGACTTTCTCACTACTTGCTCAGCAGCCCAAGTCCCCATAATGTACCTGCACAGTATCAGAGCCTAGTACAGCCCAGAGAGTAACCAATTAATATTTTTTTCTATTTTTTCCATTTTTTCTTTTTTTTTTTTGTAATAATAGATGGTAAAGTTTGGGCTCCTCTATGAGCTCTTTGTAGAAAAATGGAGAGAAAGGTATTCAGGGTATGGTTTACCTGATGATTAGTTAAGTCTAATTTAGAGTGAGAAAAACTGCTGCCTGGTAGCCCTTATTTCACTAGCGTTTACTACCCAAGCATAATTGACAACATTTCATCAGATGATTTGAATGTTTGAGAAAATAGAGTGAAATGGTTGGAGACCATCAAGTAACCACTCTTAGAATAAACATCACACCTGTAAATGGGATAGAGTTCCTCACAAAAGAGAGCTGAGATATGCTAGCATTTCAGCCGAAGCACCCAGTGTGGGTGAGGAATATTCTTTAGGTAGGGATAAGGGTGAGAGATTTGTGTAGAGAAGCAGAATAGTCCTCATGGAATCATGGGAAGCGTGCACCACCATTTCCAGTTAATCCTGTCACCTGTGTATTGGTAACCATTAGCAAGGGGTGAATATGTGTCCCTTCTCTGTATTTAAGAATCTGGAATAGACAAACTCACAATATTTTTAAAGAAGCCCAGTGCCAACAACGCAGCACTGTGCCATGTAGCTGTATTCCATAGTGCTGTGCAGGACATGCATCCTTGTGAGACTGTTTCTTGAGCAGAAATAAATTCAAACACATATTCGAGTGATATCTGACTGAATTCCCTTAATATTCTTCTGCCATTCATAAAAATTCCCCACACAGTTAATTAAATTAAAAAAAGACTTTTTTTAATTGGAAAGAGGCAATACTGAAAGGTGTCACTGTTGGGGCGGACACGACACACACAGACTGTGCTTCGGACAGTGTGCAAAAAGTCTTTACTAAACAAAGCAGTTCCTTTTTATAGACTTTTGGATGTTATAATTCGTATTACATACTCATTGGCTACTAAATTACTATGGTAAATTCACTGGCTATTGTTAACTACAATATACTACCATTGGCTCCCTATAGCATAAGCATTCAAGCATTCAGAAAAATACCAGGTGCAGGTATGTTGCTGTTTTTCTCTTTCTGTTGTTTAACTTTCTTGCTTCTGTTGATACTACATTTACACGGGCAAAAACTAATTGTTTTTCTTCTCCCAGGCTTTTCTCATAGTCCTTCTCCAGCCAGAGTAACAGGCCTAAGCCATAATTTTACAAAGGCAACAAGGCTTTCATTTTATAAGGCAATAGAAAGGAAAATCCAGCATCTGTTTCATGGCAAACAGTGACACAATATAGTCATTTCAGTGAAAAAAAAATACAGTATTTTTTATTACTAATTATTTTAAATCACTTAAAACATTAATTTGAAAATTTTCTATAAGGTAATCTAGCCAAGAAGTCTGTTAAAAACTACAGAAACATTTTTTTTTTTTAAATAATAATTCTCTCTTGCCTTTAAAAGTAAAAGCTTAAAAATTAAGAAACTGACTTACTTTAACTTCTGCAAGTGAAGCCAGCATCTGTACAGTTAGGTAAATGTATTTATCTCTTATTTTTATGGATTTCTCCTACACTTTCTCATTATTCAACCTTTTCCTTTACTGAGTTTTATGGTTTTTTGATAAAAATTCTGCAGAAGTCTATGACAAGCCTTATACATGAAAGTCTGAATACCTTAGGACCTCTGAATCAACACTTCCTGCTATTTTATCCATTAGCTAAATGCATATCATTTTTCCATCTCTACTGTGCTAGTATTGCATATTGAATTGCTAATCACACTGCTGGGAATTATTGTTTCTCTGATAATTTATTAATATTAGTTTTATTTCAAAAGACACATATCACAGACTCAAGGGTACATTCCATATCTATATACAGACACAAAAAACCATGCCAGCTCTCTAGCTGTTTTCCACTCTATATCATTTCATTTCAATCTTCCTTTGAGATAATGAGATACATGCACAACAACATTCTTAGCAATATAACCATTGCTGTTGTTATAAAATGAACTGTTTTTTTTTCTTTTACATAGTAACTTTTAAGGCTTAACTCTAACTTAAAAAAAAAAAAGGAGAGAAATGAGGCCTTTGCTTGTTTATGTATGAGGATTTTTGGGGTTCTTTAAATCTGACGTATCCTGTAAAAATGCTAAGCATTCCCTATAAATGTGGAATACGTGACTTTGGTAAAGACTTTAAGGTTGATTGCTATAGAATTTAAAAGGAGTATTGAATTTCTTTTCCAAAGTTTGAATGGAATGTCCACCTTCTTCCTTACAGAATCAGTATCAAATAAATCAGACAGATTTCAGAAGTGGCCAAGTCATCTTAAAGGATAGGGCAAACCAATCCAAGAAAGGGACCCAACCATCTCAAAAATGTGAAGGCAAACAAAACCAACTCCAAAAGAGGGCTCAAATGAAGCACACTAAGATCACCAACAGCCTCTCTTCGAGGATCATCCATCAGAGAATAGAGTCAGTCAAGTGTCCCTGAGGAGAGTTCAAGACCTGTGCATAGTTTGTGTGGAGAATTCAGCCTGTTTAGGAAAAGTACATACAGCATGGGAAGTTCTGGGAGAGAGAGATGGTCGGTTTTGCATAAAATATTTACATAAATAACTCTTTTTATACAATAGCTTGCAAAGGATATGACCCCTTTGAGTGACCAATAGATATTAATTTCTACAGATTTCTATAGTTTTAATTAATTTCTATAGTTTTCTACAGAAATTAATTAATTAATTAATTTCTACAGATTTTTTTTTTTTATAACAGAAAATAGATGATGAAGTTTTCTGTTCTTTCAGTCCAACTTTAGTTTTCCAGGCAATTTTAAACCATTTTATATCACAGCCTGATGTTCCGGTTTCCTGGTTTTGTGGTAATTCATAGCATCTTGTGATGTGGAATGCTCAGACATAGATTTGCATGAGAGCTGGTAAAAGGCTTACATTGTATTCTACCTATGTCCTGTTTGCAGTCCTTGGCTGTCCTTCCTTCTGGTGTAGGAAGACAGACACAGCCCTTTCCCATATAACATTTTCTTTTGTTTTGTTAAAGTTCACTTGTTAATGTCTTTGAAACATGAAATGAAGTAATCATAAATCTAAAGCCTTCCAAGGCAGAACTGGGAAGCTTAATTTATATTCCTTGATTCATATGATTCCAAATACACACAAACCCCTCTACCAAATACCAGGCTAAACTTGGTTGAGTTCCCTAATTGTGAATTAGTTGACACAAAATTGTACATTTATAAGACAAAAGTACAAGCTCTCCCCACCCACTATGGATCAAGATTGCGACCATTATTTCAATCAACAGACATCTGAATTGCAACAATCAGGTCTTGTTCCTGGATCCACAGTTGGTGATCTTTCCTCTCTGCTATCTACTCTTATCTTTTTTTTCTCTTTCTTTCTTTCATTTCTTTATATATTTTATTAAGTGATATTTTCATACTTTTCATATTACCATAGATAATAACCAAAATGGGTACAGACTTCCTTTCCATTGCAACTAAATTGTTCTAAAATATACATATATATAAAATACACTGGTCATTCAGTGTCATTTCACTCTAATATATTATTATATGATATTAACAAGAACCTCAGTTACTACACCTCAGGGGCAGGTCATAGCATTAAATTGGATGCCCCATATTGGAACTGTTTAAGGCCAGGTTGGATGGAACTCTGGGCGACCTGGTGTAGTGGAAGGTGTCCCTCTCCATGGCAAGAGACCTGGAACTAGATGGCAACTTCCAATCCAAATAATTCTGTGATTCTGTGTCTCTGGCTTCTAGATACCCAGGCTGTAGTTCAAAGGGACCAGCTGCTCTTGTCAAGGATGCTTTTGGATCCAACGTCTAATTCCCAAGCTCACAACTACCAGTCTGCTACGCAATGTCTCCATCCCTATTTTTCTTCAGACATTTTTCTCCCCGTTTTCATTGCCATTATGGCTGATCACATCAAAAATGTATAAAATGTACTTGATAAAAACACCAAACTTCTATGAAATTAATGAAATTATATTACGCCTGCCTTACAGTGTAAGTAGTGTAGTCTTACATGGACACAGCATCAATTAGAAAATGTCCATCACAGCAAGGGCTAAAAAGACCAAATTCACAAGCCTTAATTTTGTGTATCAAAAAAAGTTCCATGTGTTCTATGTGTTCTATGTTGAGAAAATTTCTCCATGCCAATTAATTTATTTCCTTTTATGATTGTAAATATAGGAGTCTATATATGAATCAATAAACATGTGGTTTCATTTCAAAACAGAAGCTTATTAGCTAATATTTTTCTGTAAACAACATAAGGAATGGTATCAATGTCATGAAGAATAGTAAAAACTTTGAGAATATTCCCTGAAACATTCCTGCAGATTTGCATCAAAAGTACTAATGCCAAAGCTGGTTTGTGTATCCCTTAAATTCTCAAATGCCTGTTTCTTTGATGAAGCTAAATATTTGATAGTATGTTATTCACCCATTACTTCCATTAAATATTATATCTCAGACTTAAATACTTGTGGAATCCCTGGGCAAGATTTTCTAAAACACAAATAGTGTTTATTACACTCTACTCTCTTGCTCTGACAACTCAATAATTTCAATTGGCAAAACTTCCTGCTATGGAAGTCAATTAATTTGCTATCTGTACAACCCTATTTGTTAACCAGTAAGTGATGATATTCTTTTCTGCTTAATTTCTGTACTAATGGCCCCTACCTTAAAGGATTTTCTCCTTATGATAGCACACAGCTTCTTTACCCTTTTTGCTATTTTGTTAGTTGTGCTTCTGGGAGGCTGAGTTCTATCATTAAGTACATCCGTGGAAGACATGCTTTCAAAGCAATGTAACATGCATTTGTAATTAATTTTTCTTTTTTCAGATTTCCTATGTTATTTTTAGGTTTTCCTATACAAATTCTAGTCAGACCCTTAATATGGAATGTATTTACTGCAATCTGTATTTGTAGACCTTTAAGGATTCTTGGGAAAAACAAAATAGCCTTAATGAAGTGGTTTAAATACTCACACACACTTAAACACTTATTTCACAAGGAAATTAAAATGATCAGTCACAGAATACACATACCACATGTTGAAAGCTAAATACTAGTAATTTCAAACACAAGTGCTAAGTTGTTTAATATTTAAAAATTCTTCATCATGATAGAAACACAGTCTACATGATTTTCTCCTATGAAATAAACACACACAAACAGCTCCCAAACCAAGACACTTTTGAAAGTCAACAATGAAATGAAGACTTCAGTTTGGCCTTTATATGGATTAAATATGAATCATGTTTGGGACCTGAGTTTTGAAACTTAACACACAAAATATATCTGCTAATGGAGAAAACAGGCTAATGGAAAATTCCACATTTTTTTTGATCTACAAACTTTTTCCTAGCTGTATTCTCTATGGTATTACATACTTACTGAGTTGATGGAAGTGCAATGTGTATGTGGCTTGAGAGAATGAAAGTATTACCATTTCAACATTCTAAAACAAGATAAATATCACCACTCTATAATATATAAACTGCAATCATTTTACTAGTAAAGAGACTGATATCCATACTAATTACACCCTTTTATATTATGGTAGTGAACTGCTGGTCAAATTAAAGGGAAAGAAGCAAATGCATAGGCAGTGGAAACAAGGACAGGTAACATGGGAAGAGTATAGAGATGAAGTTTGGTTGGGATAAAGGGAGCCTACAGGAAAGATGGAGAGCACATGAAGTGACTGGAAAAGGGGTAATGGTTTTAAACTGAAAGAGGATAGGCTTAAGTTAGATGTTAGGGTGGTGAGGCACTGGAACAGGCTGCCCTGAGAAGTTGTGGATGCCCCAGCCCTGGAAGTGTTCAGCGTCCCAGGGTATGGGACTGAGCAACCTGCCCTAGCCAAAAGGGATCCTGCCCATGGCAGAGTGGTTGGAACTAGATGATCTCTGAAGTCCCTTCCAATGCAAGCCGTTGTTGTTGTTGTTTGTTCTGTTTTTTATTCTTTTTGTTTTAAAAAGAACTATAGTAATATTTACATATACTGATATTTTCTTTAATTCGTGTATGCTGTGGTGTTCAGCAGAAGTGATTGGATTTCAGAATCAAAATGCATTCAACAATTTTATTTATGCAGAGTAGCTTGTACTTTCTCTAAGAGCTACTGACTAGCACTCCTGGAAAACTCATCCTCTCAGAGAGTCCTGACTCACTGTTTGCTCTGCCTGCAATGAGCAAGGGTTTATCAATGAAGGAACAAATACAGATAAAATAATTATTGAACTAATTAACGTTTGTTTTCCTTGGGAACACAGTTAAATAAACAAGACCCACTATCTTTATCATGGTCAAAATTAATACTTGTTGAAATGTTTGTTTTGAATAAACATAAGATATAAGGCCTGTTAGGGTTTAATTTTATGAGGGGAAATGTATTGTCAAATAATGGTGTCTTGTAACCAGTCCCTCTACAATGTACTTTTATGACTTTTATGACATAAAGATGAGCCTTTAAGTAAAAAAAGAGACTGCTTTAAGCACAAGCAGAACCTTGGGCATTTCTTTAGCGAGTTAATGTAATAAAAGTTGTAGGTAAGAAGTAGTGGATGTAGGAACCTGAATGGCTATCAGAACCCTACCTTGGATTTCATCTATTACTGATAACTGTGATTAAAGAAAATCTTCTAATTGACTAAATATTAACACACACACTTACTTTAGGTAGTTGGTGTGGGGGGGGATGTTTGTATATTTGTTACTATGACAGCTTCACATGAAATTAGATCCTGTTTTGGGGGTGGGAGAATCAATATGCAAATATTACAATTTAGAGAAAGTGTGATGAAAAGCAGCAGAGGCAAATACTTCTATTAACTATAGTCATGGAATTATTTGAGCTAGAAGAAATGGTGCTGGAACAGATGTTCTCATTCACTTGAAGCTCAGAGAAACAAAAAGGCTTAAAATTAGCCTATTCACTTATTCTATACACTGAAAAACAACCATTTAGCGAATTCTTCCCTCCCCACCCTTCATTCCTGCCTCTCATTCCAAATACCTACAACAGAAGTTTCAATTTTAATGAATAAATCATAGCTTTCAGTAAGGCCTGAATCACAGTATCAGCCTACTTGAATTTAACACTACTGCTTTTGAGAACCAAGAAACCCTTACCAAAGTCAGAGACAAGATGGACTGCTGAGGAGAAGCATAATGCATTATGCACTGTAGCAGAAGGTGAACTTCTAGAGATAGGCAGAAAAAGCAGAAGCAGTTGTGGTTTGTAAAAGAAAGAGGGACAGTATTTTTCTCGCTGTCATTGTGTGTCTTCTATAGCACCTCCACTGAATACATTCACAGAAAATATTTGCTCCTCCAGATGTAAAAATAAATATTAGATAGGAAATGTCTTGATGATTAAAACAAGAATCAAAAATTTGAAAAGCTTGTAATAGAAGTATGTTGAGTAGTCATACACATTCAAGATAAAACTCAGACATAACAAGAAAAGTGTCAGTTCTTATCTCATTAAAGATTCCTACTATTAAAACAAACATCTTATTTTTTGGGTATATCCTGCTAGCAGAGATAAAATTGGTGAAGCTTAGAATACAATTTTGGTGAATCAGCAATTGCACAGTTGCTTTTACATACTTTTTGAAGGCCATTACTAGAGAGTGCCCTAAATGGGATGCGTTAGATACACCGATAGAGAAATAAATACCAACCATAAATCCACATCCGTAGGAAAAGTCACAAATTCTGATTATATCTTATCACAACTGCTAGTATTAATTATTTGAATGAATAAGAATTATAATGGAAAAATATTGTACATTTCTACTCAAGAGTTCCAGAGGCTGCTGCTAGTTTTTTTTCAAGCTTGTATTCTAAGCTTTTTCTTTCATAAACATGATGCCTGTGTAATAGCATCCACATTAGGAATGTCTATTTCTCTAAGGCTTGTAATTGACTACAGTGACTGAAACTTAAGCAATTTATTTGAAGGTATCTGTTCAATCATGATGGTTTCATTCTGTTTATCCATGGCAGAGAAGATTAATTTATGGCATCAAAATGGCTTCAGAGGATTTTTTCTATTCAATATTGTTTTGCCGAAATGGGAGTAACATGAAAGAAAGTGCAGGATACAGAGGGCACAAACAGGAATATTAGGAATATTAAACAACATACAAATTATTTCATTTTATATTTGCCTGAAACTATAATAGACAGTCTCTGATTTTGAATATGAGGGTGCTGATGAATATCAATGTAGTCTTTAACAGAGAGATCTAACAAACAAACAGCTCAGTAGATTGAATTATACATCAGAATATTTTAATTTAAGCTAAAAATGTCTGCATTTGAGAGTTAAACTCGACTGGAGATTGCAAATTCATAAATGTATTGCTTTTACATCTATGGTATTATAATATCTTTAAAAGTTTTTTTTTAATTAATATAATTAAATTAATATAATCTAATAAATCATATCTTTTGTTTATTACATGCTCCTTTCATTTGCTTACATTACAGAGCATACTTAACTGAGAATTACTACCATTCTGTACAAATAAAAACCCCCAAATGTAACAGACAAGTTAAATAAATAGGGAATGTTTTCTGTACTTTTCTTAGGGTCCATACTGTAGAAATGTCCGTATCAAACAGCCTGTTCATAATTGTGTTTAAAATAAAGGTAAATTTTGAAGGTGTAAATATGGAATAATACATGTATTACATTACTGAAAATTAAGAAAAGAAAAAAACACACAGGATTACTGTTTGCAGAGAGAGAAAACTTGACAAAGTTTTCAAAATTTCTCAAAATTTAATGGGGTTAAATTAATCAGACATGTTGCTGACAATAGTTCCCATGATGGAAGAAAAGAAAACAAGTCACCTTTGAGAAAAAGGAGACTGTATCCTCATCCTGGGTGACCTTGAACAGAATTTAAAGACTTTTATTAGGATAAAGATAAACATGATTTTTTAGGACACCTCTGCACAGCAGAATAAAAGTGTGATCAAGAGTTAGCATAATTTTCCTGACTTCTAAGTCTTTCAGTTTCAGCAATAAAGACATTAATATTTAGGAATGTACTGTGAGAAAGCAAATTCTTCAGGACTAAGGATTTTTCTTCAGATTTTTATATTTATGGCAGTGTTTTATTTTATGACAGTGGTGATAACCACTTGTTCTGACAAGCCTGACTGTGTGATATCCCAAAATATGTGGACAGTAGTAGATTCATATTTCACTTGTCCTCTGCTTCAGTTGTTTCTGAAGCAGTCACCACCCATCACAACTTTTTTCAATTAGATTCTAGATTCCTAATCTCTCTGACTGAACAATAATCCGTCAATAAACTTCCCATTATCTAGACATCACCTGTTTTATGCAATATATATAACACATCTATACAGATTGCATATATTTAAGGTTCTGTGAGGCTCCTCATATATTTTATGGTAAGTGTGCACTTTATATATTGCTACATCATGACCCTTTCATGGACAAAGAAACAGGTTATTTGGATCTTGTGTGTTCCGTAATTTATTTCCATACAGATGTTCTACACGGTAACACAGAACAGCTTATTATATAAACCATATATATAGTTTATATATAGTCTCTCTCTCTTATATATATAGTTTATGTACTCACATGAGAATAAAGAAGCAAGGTATACAATAGTCTGTACTTTCCTATTCTCTTTCTTTATGAATAGCAATTACAATTGAGAAGTCCAAGCATAAAATAAAGATTGACATGGCAGACCTTAAAAATTAACATAACATGCGAGTCCAGTAAACTTTGAAAAAATCTGCTGATGAGACAAATGATAAGACAAATAACAAAAAAATGTGTAAATTGCTAACTGGGGGGCTGGAATACATCTCATTGCATTTGTCTTCCTTCTTCCCCAACTTGCTTCTCTAAACTGTAATGCCACTAAGTGGACTCCAAATATCTTAACATAGCTTGGTTAGAGAGGATGAGATTTTTCTTTTTTTTACAAACCCAGATGTGCTTCAAGCTTGTCAACACTAGGTGTTAGTGGGTTTACATGAATAAGTTTTGGTAGCAGGAGAATTACAGGCCACAGGCATGGCACCTGTAAGTAGAGGCCAGAAGCTGTTCTCATGTCCAAAAGAGCCAGTTCCAGCCAGCTCCAATATGGACCCCACAAAAATGAAACAATCAACTATTTTGGTCACACTTCTAAAATAACATTTAAGAAAGGGTAAAAACTGCCCTAAAACAGCATATGGGGAAATAAAACAGAAATGAGGAAATTTGAGAGAAATAACCCTGCAGATAACCAGGGCCATTGAAGAAGGAAGCAGAGGATGTGCTCTGGGTGCCAGAGCAGAGATTCCCCAGAAGAACCTGGAGAAGACCTTAGTTATGCAGGTTGTTCCTCTGCAGATCATGGAGGTTCACAGTGGAGCAAAGAAATTGGTAGTGAGGTTGAGCTCAGGAATAAGGAAAGAGTCGAGGGAAGGTGTTTTAACATTTGTTATTTCTCTTTATTCTATTCTGATTTGGTTGGCAATAAACTGAATTAATTTCCCCAAGCTGAGTTTGGTTTTGTGTGTGATGGCAGTTGGTGAGTTGTCCTTACCCTGACTCATGAGCTTTTCACTGTAATTTCTCTTCCCTGTCCAGTTAAGGAAGGGGAGTGAAAGAGCAGCTTGTTGGGCACCTGACAGTCAGGCAAGGTCAACCACCATTATATAATTCCCTCTTGTGTAGCATAAAATGGATATGGAGATGCATGCTTTCAAGGAAAAATCGAATTTAATTAACAAAATTAAATACATTAGTGCTATAAAGAAGCCTTTTGTACTGCTATATTCTTTAATCTGTGTTTTATATGGGAAAAATTTGTAAGAAAATTCCAAATACATTCTTTCAGCGTTCAAGAAAAATTTTATATGCTACTCCTGAATCACAGAGGTTTTAAGGGATTTTACTCAAGAATCATTTTATTGTTGCCACAATAAAAATTTAATACCACAGTAAAAATTTAATACCCCCTCTGGCTATGCCCATTGTATTTGCATTTGGAAATAAAATAATTCTGCCATCTTATCAGAGGAGGAAAGATCAGTTTTTATTTTAATCAATGCATTTTAAAAAAATATTTATTAGTTTAATTAAGGTCATTAATTCTAAATATTTATAACAAAATTCAATTATATTGACTTAGTATTCAACAAGACATGTAGTTAATGCCTGTACAATAGAATGGAGTCTATTGTAGAGCCTTCAGAAATGTTTTGTTGCTTGTTTTCTGTTGATGGTGGTCTGAAGAATTAAATGTTAGTATGTGAAGTGTTTCATCTGAAACCTCAGAAGAATAAATGGAAACTCTCTGCTCAGAAGATTTATGTCAAAGAACCCAAAGCCACTGTTAGTATGCTAATCTAAAAGGATCCACACTAGCAAACTGAACAAGGACTCTATTCAGGCCCAGGAAGATACTTTTCCATAGTGTTTGGCTTTAGCTAGCCCTTTTCTAGACAGGGCCTCTAAACTCTGGCCTACTTCCTGTTTTTAGGGACAGAGAAAGAGCCTGACTGGGGTTTATTTATATTGTAGTTTTATTCAAGAAAATGCAATTTCCAAAACATGCGTTACTACTGACTCCGTGTAATGCTTAGTGATTAATTTGAAACTAGATTCCTGGGAGAATCAGCCAGTCAAAGGAGTCTAGAGACCTCTTTGGCTGTTCAAATTGAGGCAACATGAAATATTCTCTAGATTCCATTGAATACATTGATTATATTTTCTTAGACTATTACAATTCCTCACTGTATAAAGTGTTTATATATACTCCTATTCATCCATACTGAGGAATCTGCATCAGCATCTGAATCCCACCCAAAGTTCTGAAGTGTAAAGGTATCTTTCAGAATATATTTCAGTCTGTAGTACTGAGATTAGTTTAAGATAATTCATCCCTCTACAGTTTACTCTAATTTCCACTTCCTAATCTCCACAGATATTATGATGGAGTCTGTTACAGAACATCCAAAAAGGATGAAGAGAAAGACCAAATATTCTGTAATTAGAATTCCTCAAACATTGTGGAGTTATTCAGGAAGATTCTGGAGTGAAGTACATGGAAAACAATTTGTATAAAATTATTCACGAACTAACATACGTCATTTTCTAAAGTATTCTGAATTGGAAAAGCAAATAATCCATATGGAAGGAAGAAGTATGTAAGTAACCAATGAAGTCTATATGAACAGGAGGCTGACTGACAGAAAGACATTTTGAACTCTAAAGAAAGGTATAGCTAATGAATGACACCTTGTAAAAATGTTCAGAAATTGGTACAGTTCTGGAGGAAATTAAGAAATCAAAGATTGAAATTGCTTCATTCATGTTAAATCATCTTACTGATAAGAAAAAGTCAATTTTGAGGCCTGTGAGGGATATCTGAAATATACTGCTTCCTGGTGGTGCAGAGAGCAAGCAGGGAAGTGCCGCATAAAACTGACTGCACACTTAGAAATAAAGGGTGGCTAAAAGGATTTGCATTGTGTGTTTATACACTTAAGATTTTTCAGTCACGCAGCTCTGTATGTCTGAATCCTATCAATTATGAAAAATTCTACATTTCACCTCCCTCTTTCACCATATAGACCAGGAATAAAAACCTTGCCTAATGAATTGCATAAATTACCTATTATAGGAATTGCAAAACCAGAAAAAACCTGCTATCCCAAAAGACAACAGTACCTTAATAGGAATCACTATCTCTGGCAATATAATTTATGGCTGAATTTTGATTTCACAGGGATGACAGCTGTAATTGTGAGGTTTTTAAATTTTCCTGGATTTTTTTTCTTTTTTTGGAAACTAATTTGTGACATGAGGGAATGATCTGACCAACAAAACGAATAAACTTTCCACTCTCTCGGATATCATCTGGNGAGGAGTCTTACAAAAAATCCAAGAACTTTGGAAAGATGGGTAATTCAATTAAAGAATGTGCTAAACTCTTTTAATTGACACTCTACCTTCATACTTCAAAGTTGTTACAAGAAGTAGCAGCTTTCTATTATTTTGAAATGGTTTATTAAAAAGAGTTTTAAGACACTGATATTCTGCTACATTGAGCATTTTTATAAGTTGTTTTATCTAAACTAGAAGGCACAATTGTTTTAATATACTTAATTAAATTTAAAATTAAGTATAAATAAAATGTGACTTCTGCACTTCTGTATATGCTTCTGTTTCTTCATTCAAACTTTTTAACCAATTCCTTTCTGAATATTGACAGATTTCTATCTTCTCTGTTTTCCCATGAAACCCTATAACAGTCAAAGCAGAAAGTATTTAGCTGAGTCTTTATTCAAGACATTATGTTGCCTTGAGATGAGGTATCAAATAAATAATCTAAGTTTAAAAAAGTCAAAACAGTCAAAACATAATAGCTATATAAGTGAAGTCTTCTACATTCAGTATGAATTGCTTTTGGTTGTCAAGTGCTAATACCTTCTATCTCAACATTTATCTTCCTACCAATATGTGTTCTTTCTTTCAATATGTTTGTGTTATTATAGGCTGGCTGGTTTTGAGGACACTGCATCATATTTATCTTCAGAGTTAGCTATATGCTAATCAATGCATAGAAATCATAATTCACTATTTTATTATAAATATCAACAATGTTATTTCAGCAAACTGGTTTATTAGCTCCAAAAAACATATAGATTTTTACTTCTAAGAGATGAGGAACTGTAGCCCTTAGGTACTGAGGTCAATGTCTGCCTTCACTAGGAAAGGTCTAATGGGATTGAAGGTTGTGCTGTAAAACCTGTGCACTGCCTATGTGACGCAACAATGACTTCAAGTAAAATCACGTTCATGTTCCCCGAGTATTTAAACCCTGGCCTATCTTGTGAGAATTAACAAAAGTGTAAATTAACACCAGTAATGGTGGGAACCTTGATCTACTTGAAACTTGTTTGAAATATCCTGCATAAGTACTGTGGCTTGAAAGTAAACCATGACAACACGGGTTCACTGACTTTAACCACATGAAGTCAGCTTCATGCTGGGAAAAGAATGTAACAAAAATCTCAGGAGCAGCATTATGACATGTTTTTTGTTCTGTAGTAAATTATAGATTTTCATTTATCTGATCGTTATTTCTATGCAGAAAAAATATCAATAATATGGTAACACAAATCATAGATTTGTTTAACTATTTACCAACAATTATCTGAAAGTTAAAAGTTATATACCAATAGTAAAAGTCATGTTCCAACTTATTAGCATGTGGAAAAAATAAAACTGTTTACATCTCAATAAAGTAAGGCTATGATTTCAATAACTGGAAGAGACCGTAACATGAAAGATGATATGTTCAACAATAATTTCTCAGGAATGATTTTGGAGTATGAGAATTTGGACTATATGAATTAGAGAAGGTTAGAGCCAAAAATTTTATTCTAGGGACAAGACTATGAAGACAGTCCATATACTGTCTGTAAAAGAACTATAAATAAACACCTGGAACAAATCTGAACTATTCCCATATCCGTTAAAATGTCTTGCAGTCACCTCTAAACTGAAGTGGAAAGAAGAAAGCAGAGCTGTAGCCTCGAGTTAGAAAACTCTTTAAAAGATTTAGATGTTTAAATCTATGCTCAACTATAAAATTATGGGAAAATAGGGTAGATGAGCTCACCTGTAAAAATAATAAATGTTGGCATTACTACAGAAAGTGGTTTAAATTATCATGCTTCACCTTTCCCAGAGTTCTCAGTTGCAGCTCTAACATCTTTTAAGTAGTTGTCAAGTATCAGTGGAGAAATAGAAACTTAAACCTGCTTAGTCTGATTCATAACAGTCAGGTAAGGTTACTTTAAGCAGTTCCAGTGAAGGTTCCAATTCATCTACCACTGCACTGAAGCACGTTATCAGAATTCACACAATCAGTTACAGCTGGCATACAGCTGCTTTTTATAGTCTGTGTCCCTTTCACAGCAAGTACATTCTTACACCTCAAATACTGCTGTACATTTTGCATACTACTACTACTAATAATAATAGCATGAGAAATTTCTAAATTCTGAATCAAAACTGTAAAGGGATCCTGCCTTTATTAGATTTCCTCTTTGTGGTCTACCATGTGTGATACTTCAGTGAGATACTTAATTCAGAAATAACATGCTCTAGCGTGAAATCGTAAATTGAAGTAAATTAAATAATTTTGGATTGTCATCAAGAATTCAATAAGTCTTCCTTAGAGTGAACTCACATCTAAGTGTTCCTTAGATGTGCGTTAGAAAAAAAATGCACAAAAATCCAAGCTCTTAGTCACCATACTAATTTTAATCAACAAAAATAATCTTACTAAAACTGTTTTCTCTATTTGCTTGATCCAGTGCTTATTTCAGATAAAGTTCCTGGTGTCCTTAGTGATGAAATATTATATCCTTTCCTGGGTCAAGATCTATTTAAAATGTCAGTACATAGAGGAAACTATGTGAAGAAACTGTAATTCGGATTCTGGCACTCATTGAAAGGTTCATATAATATTGACAGAATAATGATTGGGAGATGAAGCCATACTAATATATCAGCTTAAAATCTGAGTACAGAGGGGTGTACAAAATGTAATTAATATTAACAAATTTATGAAACTGTCATAAGAACGGTCACTGTTAAGGGAAGCTGACTTCTCTAAGTTTAATGATCAAGGGATTTCTTCTCTTTCACCTCCTTGCTATTGTTCCTGTTTGCAAGTCCATCCAGTAGCAAGGTAGAACATATATGCCAGAGATCTATTTATACACACTCAAAATACACACACAGAACTCGTATGGATTATGTATGAACAACACCTACAGTCCCTTCCTACCAGCTGAGCAGGGTACAAGCTCATGAGTGGACGTAAACGTATTCTCCTTTGATTTGTAGTAATGCCCAAATTTTTGGATCGCTCAAAATCTTGTACCAGACCATAGTAATCCAAGCCTAGACCCTGTTTATGCAAGGGTTATTGCCATAATGCTTATTTCCAGATGCAACCTCTAGTCTTTCCAGGCTGTCTTCCTCCTACTTTACCAGCTGGTGTAGGTTGAGGTTAACTAGCAAATCAAACACAGAATGGAGAGCAATATCACACCCCAAGTAGGAATACAACTTAATAATTGAACATGGCAGACTGCACTGATCAGGAGCAGTGCTTGACTATACAAGCATATTCATCTGCAGAATATTTATATATGTATGGCCACTTTTATCCTTTCTCTCTGTTTCCACACACTCATTCTCCCCCTGATCCACCTTGATTCCTCCTTTTGACTTTTTATCTGAACGTTCCATGTTGTGTACATTTGCACCAGTAGATAAATTTCCTATATTTAATTTTACATAATCACACATGTATTCACAGACTTCCTTAATAATCCTATGAAACTTGTGATAATTTATTTTTCCTTTCTTAGCAGCTACAAAATTCTGGCTCAATATCTATGAGGCTCGTGTTGAGAGGTTGCCCCAATGGCAGTTCAGTCAATAAGCTGATGAATCAAGGGTTAAAAAG
>VZTN01001833.1:49859-65998 GCA_013400515.1 Erpornis zantholeuca | reverse complement strand
AAAAACAGACTATTAGAGCTTCTCTATTCTTGTACAAAATGCATATTTTAACAGATTAGAAAGGTTCATGACTCAGTCCCTTTATCTGTGTTAGCGGCTAATCAAACCCATCAAAATATCATCTACAGGCTGTTCCACCAAATTCCTTCCCAAATAAAACTAAGTAATTGCTGAAAAACATACATAGTGATTTAAATTTTTTTTTTAATTTTTAATTAATTCTGAATTTTTTGAGGATTTTCCCCCTCATGCAAGGATTGTGACTATTGACTGACTACAGTGATCTCTCAACTCACTGAAGTTTCACTTTCAGCACAAAGGGACTAAAGATTTAGAACAACTTAAATTTATTAGAATGACTTTATGATCTCCTAGCCATAATCAGGTATTTTCCACTACAGGCCACTTCTTCCTAGGAGTCAGCAGCACTGTATCTACTGTATCTAAATTATCTAACCTAAGTGCATAAAATTTCCTGAAATAAAGAATAAATAGATCCCCACTGGAGAGAAACATCCTAAAGGACTTCACAAATTCAGCTACTACTCTAAACTACCAAGCTAATACAATAAACCTGAGCATTTCTTTACAAAATTTACACACTTCTTCAAAAATAAGAAAAGTGCCTGTTTCTGAGATGCACTGTTTTTCTTCATGATTCATTTAAATTATTGCCTTCAAGCAGAAGAATAATTAACAAATTCTCAAGTTTCTATGATTCATGTTAACGAAAGCACAAGTGTTCCTGTAAGCATGGTGCTTTCTACAGGATTATAGGAGAAAGCTCTTTCAGAAAATCGTTAAATCACTGGCAGAACCTCACTTAAGATAGCCTAAGGCAGTGGTTTTTTAATTCACTGAGCAATTCAACATGTTAGGTAAGAAGAGCTCACACTGCCTAGAAGTTGCAGCTTATACAGAAAGCATTGGCTCAATAAGCCATGGTTTTGAGTTTTGTTTCTCCCAACTATCCCTGCTTTTACAGTATGTAAGCATCCCTAGAATGCCAATAACCCTTTACTGGAGGTTTAATTATCTCAGAAAAATATTATGGCAGCTACCAAGGGATTTTTTTAAGACATGCACTGTACAGTCCAGATCATCTCTTCCAGCATTTACAATGTTTTACATCCCCAAGAGAAGAAATAATGTGCACACACCTGGATGCTACAACATGAAACTGTTAATCAGAATTACCAGATACTTCTCCTGCTGAGTTAAATATAATCCAGATGCACGAGTTACAATAATTAAAAAATTAAATCAAATTTTAATAAATTGGTTTTTCTCCCCATATAACCCATACCTCATATAAAACTGCGTATCTTTCAAAGCATTGCTGTATTAAAACAAATCCTAAAAGCACATACATAACATCACCAAAAAAAAAAAAATTCTGGGCAGCGGGAATAGATTACAGGGGATCAAAAGCAGGACCAAAAATGCAATTTAGGAATAAAGGAGGGGGGAAAAAAGCTCTAAGATTCCTCTTGTGTCCTCTGACATTATTTTCATATGCATATACTTCTCATACCGATGCTGAACTTTTTTTTTCCTTAAGTAATATAATTACACAGAAAGAAATGCAATACTTAAAGGACACCCAAGCACAAAGAAGTCCCCCTGCTACTAAGCGTTTTTCAGAGCACACCACACACCACTGCTACAGCCTCCCTCAGCACTCTGGCAGGAAAAGGATTCAGAAACTGCAACTCCACCATCTTCTTATGGCTGTGTTTTCTCCTTATAAACATATTTTTCTCCTGTGCTATTAAAAAAACAGCATTCCATCTCTCCATATGGCACAGCAATAACCAAGTTCAAAACAGCTGTTCTCAAGTTAACATTTGTCCTTTTACTTTCACATGCCCCACTGTGAAAGAAAGTTTGAATCAATCTTCAAGTTTACTACACTTAGAAAATACTTTCTAGAGGCCTTATTTTTTGGTTGCCTTATTGCAAGTTCTGCAGCTTAAGTTCTAAAGACAGAACTGACAATGTAAGCATTCCCATATGATTTAAACATGTCACTGGAAGCTACTTTGAAAAAATATACAAACACATGCAGTAACATTGACCTCTTCATGCAGCATAAGATCCTTATCAAAATTCCATCAGGGAGAGACCATGAAATTAGAAAGAAACATATTGTCGGCACATGAAAATACAAAAGTACAGAATGTCAGCAAAAACTATGCTTAAAAAGTCACAAATGTTCACATTTACCTTCTTATCGATGCTTTTAAGGTTTCCCCACCATAGATAAACAGTCTCTAGCACAGACTAACTACTCTAGGATTTGCTGTTTTGCAATTCTGGTACTGTCATGGTCTCATCTGATCACTGATGACCTCAAGAACACATAAAAAAATTACAGAATAAAGAACTATAACTCCTCTTCATCTTCCATGTTTACATCATTGACTAAGTAATTCTATTTCACTAGCATAAATCTTCTCAGCAAAATATTATTTTGCCCATTAGATGTCTCTAAAGATTTCTGACAAACATTCTTCATGAGGTATTGTAAGTTACATAACCACTGCAGTTCTTAACCCATTAAAAATACAGAGAGTTTTCATTTCAATTTAGAAGATTCTCTCACCTACTAAGAATCAAAAACTAGTTTTCACAGTCACCAAATACAGATTCTATGTTTACGATAAAACCAAATGTGACGTCAATAGATAAAGAAGATATCCTTGCATATATATCCATGAGAGATGAGAATTCTACAGCTTCGTTTTGTGCAGTGTACCAATTACAGGCATAGATAATCTCACTAAAAAGATACTTTCCTTTACCTTCTCTGGCAAGATTCTCTACATAATTAAATTTCAGTTCAGTCCTTGAACCTGGCCACTGCCTTGGGAGTAACAGATTTGAAAGACAGCAGCATTCTAAATTAATGATTTGCAAGGTCTGAACTTAGTTGTAATTCTTTTTGGGGAAAAAATTAAAAGTTGTTGAAGGCCAAAGTCCTGGCAGAGAGAGGTCATGTAAAAGAAACAATAAACTTTGCCTCCTTTTCTTTACCTTATGTAGATCAGAAAGTATTCAACTGCTATTATGTTTGTTCTCTTAGGCAGGCAAATGTTACTGTACATAATCCTTGTTCAGATGGCCTAAGTCCATGCTAATGATAAAATGATCTATATCTTTCCTCCTCTTAGCTCTTTGAGCAGATCCTTAAGAACTGTTTTGCCCCTCCCAACACTTTCTTTATGTAGGTTTTTCTTTCTGTCTTTCAGGGAATATTAACCACAAAATCAATTGTATTTTTCAGTAACAAATTTTCAATTAAATGCAACCAGTTCCATTTGCATGTCACAAACGACCCCTCCACACAATTCTGTGTGCAACAGAGAATCTGGTGAAACTAATTTCTTCCAAGTTGCCAAATGCTTTATTGATGAACAGACCTGATTAAAGACTTCATACCAACAGAGATAAAAAAGGAAGAAAAAAAGAATAACAAAAAGAAGAGCTCACAAAAAGCTTCTATAAATAGCTGTTAATCAACATAGCCTATGTTACTGCTAAACATCCAGAGACTCTTTGATAGCATTAATTTCATTTTTGCTCATATTTTCTGAGACTTTTTTTCCATACTTGATAGGGCATATGTATCCCCATCGGATGCTAGCAGATAGTATTTTACTTTGAAGTAAACTCTGCAGACCACTAGAATTCCCTCGTGTTTACCCTGAGAGAGATGAAGGCACAGGTTAATGAGCTGTTATTGCTCTACACAGTGAAGAACTTCCTACACTAGAAGTGCTCACAGTATTCAGCAGCTGTAGTCCATTCCAAAGACAGAAATTCCAGCTTTGCTAAGTGAAGGTGCCAATTATTTTAAAGCTGGAGCACTTAATGCACGACCAGGACTCTCAATTTACCCTTTTAATGTCATTATAGACTTAGAGCTAATCCCAAAGTGCAAGCAGCAACACACAGGACAAAAGGGAACTTTAAAATCAGGATAGGCTATGGATTCCTCATTTGACATACTGACACAATGAATAGCCATCTTTTAATCCTCAATTCTCTAACTCTTTCAGCTGCACACTATTTAAGTGCCTAGCTGTAAACTGGATTAAAGCCAAAAACGTACCACTGCGGTTTCCTCATCTATCCTAGAAATGCAAACCCGCATTAAACACTCAGTCTGCTACTGGTTTAAAAGCCCTTTTCCTTATAGGAAATGTTTCCAGTTTTCTGCCAGCCCCAGGACTTCTCTGGCACTTCTTTTCCACAACAGCCTGCAGTAGCTCCTACTCAATGTTCTTAACAATTGCATACCAGTAATTCATCCTTGTTTGGCCTCTTTGCACATTATGTATCCTGCTGAAAAAAAAATTCCATAGAGAATCATTTGAAAAATGAAATTACCGAAACAAAGTTCCCAACATTATCACATCTCTACAAGATGCCTCTTCACTTTCACTGCATGTCAAATTACTATAAAAATGGGTACACCCTTCACATCCGTTTCTCTGGTATCTGCACTGGGCTTTCAAGGACTTGAAGACTAAGGATATAAGTATCTAACCTCAAAACAAAAGAAACAAAAAAAAAATTCTTCAAATTAAGTGTATAGTTAGCTGATTTAAGTAAAATATTTTGAGAGGTCTATGTTAAAATATATTTTTAATTTTGCTCATTTTTTATTTGAAAAACAGCAAGAATTTTTAAGCATTATTCTCTCCGTTTTTTCAATTGATCTAGAAGCTAAGCTACCATTGCAAATAAACCAAATCCATTCTAACTGGCATCTCCAGCTTTATTTAAACTTTTCAGCATTAAGAAGCAAGCATGAAGATGTTAGCGACAGCGATTAAAGTCTTCTGATTCTCTAAGCAACAGAGTTAAGGATGCCTAGAAATCAAACCCTCACCATTAGAAAAGCTGCATAGGAAGAGGACAAAACAAGTCAAAACTTGCCTCCATGCTATGATTACTCACTGAAGGATCCCATTATAGTCTAAATTCTTCTAGATTGGCTTTGCCACATGGAATTTTTTCCTTACCAGCAAGAAACGTATATACATGGTAAAGTCATCTATGAATGCAGCAGTCAGATATTATCCTGTGGACAAATAGTTTAATCACACAAACCAAATAGTATTAAAAAAAAAAGAGGCTGGAATGCAAAAAAAGTAAGTAAGCTGGGTCTTTTGAGTAGTTTCAAACTGTGTGGGTTTTGATTAAATACATGGCTTGAAGAAATAAAAAATAATTTTGTTATCATGGTAGTCAGTTCACACGAAGACTTGGCTCCTAACTACATCATTACTATGCTGTAGCTTTCTATATCTGCATGAGAAATCTGTTGCCCGCCTGTGTTTGTATCGGTGATACCCACGCGGGGTTTCCGGCTGGCGAAGCACTGCGGAGCCCNCCTGCCGGCCGCCACCCCCCGCGGGCACGGCCGGGCCGCCGCCGCAATCCCCGCCTTGCGCAGCAACCCTCAAGGGTTTGCCTGGGAAAGCAGGGGCCGCTCCCCCGGGTAAAAATCACCCCGCGTGCATTTCCCATTGCGGTCCGCACGACCCAGTAACCCCCAGGCGCAGGGCTAGGCTAGAATACTGAAAACTGCTGCCTTTCACCACGTGCCTCCAACTACTGCAGGCAGAAGCCACTTGCTTATGCTTACACGCTAACTTGGTCCATATGGTTTTGCTTCTTGCTTCCTCTGTCCTTCATAACACAGAAAACATTTCATCCTATAGTGAAAATGTAAATCTTCCCGAACGAAAAGGCAAGCCAAAGGAAATCTGACTGGAGAGCTTGCTTCATAGTGACAGCACAAGCATACAGCCTCCCAACTGGATTTGTGCCATCCTTAGTCATGCACAGCTGGTGTTTGCTCACTAAAATACTCTGTTCATAAACAAGCAATCCCTACCCTATTATTGCTGCCATCTATTAATTCAACTTGTTTCTACTATAATAAATTGTCTCTGGCCAGGCAGCTTTCATAAATAGTCATTCTAGTCTGAATATGAATCGTCCTGGCACAAAACCCAGAAATTCTTCCCAAGTGTTCCTAGGGGAGCACAACTGACTGCTGGTACATCAAAAGAATGAAAAGAATCGGCTGTCAAACTAAGCAAGCAATTAACAATAGGACACAAGGGTAAAACTTTATTTCTTAAAACAAAAAGAACACTGTATAGATTTATAGGCTCTGGTACAGGCCCAAGATCTTATACAGTTCTTAACTAATCCATCTACAACAGGTAACCCAGGGTACCAAAAAACCAATATTCTAGGAAGGCTAAGAGGCTGCCCTGCTTGTCTTCCCTGGCTCTGAATCAAAAAACAAAACCAAACAAGAAAAAAAGAAAACAAAAAAAAGAAAAAACCTCCCAATAAAATGTATTCTGTCTTGGACACGGTATCTAAGCATCTAAATGAAATCTTGTCTTGAATTATTTACTCTGTAACCATGAGGTAAAAATATGCCAATTAGAATGAGCACCAGCATGCAAGACTTTGAACTATCAAGTTCTAATCCCGACTCTGCCAACAACACTGCGAGACCATAACAATGTCCAAGGCTCTGTCAATGCCTCAGTATTTCAGACCATCACTACAATAACTGAAAAAGCTTCCATATTTAAAAAAGAAAAATTAAAAATATGTATTAGTAGAAGCAGTGGGGTTTTCATTTTGGTTTTTAACTAGAGAAAGTAGATTTTTAAAAGATAGGTTTTTTTTATCAAGAGGACAAAAAGTCCTTCATGCTTTGATAGTTAACCTTCTAACGTATGATACACCAAACAAAAATAAGATGTCACAGATGTTACTGAAAGCAGCAAGAATCTACTCTAATCCAATCTCCTCTGAGAGAAGAGCATCTTTCACACATCTTACTCACCAGAAAACAAGTTTTTGTCAATAGTCTGTAACTCGTTTAATCTTAGAAAAAGAACACTTGAGTTACAAGCATAGAACTTGTAATACAGACTAATGGAGAAAGAACAGACCTTTATAGTCATGGTGACCTATTTTCCTCCACAAGACCTTTCTTTTCCTCTTTAAGCAGCACATCAACATCAATTTCTATGAATCTGTATTTGTTTATAAGAGACATAAGGACTGTTAATGAAGTTGCAGGAGCCTCCTGAAGCTCTGGTCTGCTAACAATCATTACTGCTTCTTTTGAAGGAGATGAACTTACAATAGCAATGAAGGGAAAAAAAACATGGCAGGGTGAGGCACAATCAGTAGTTACTAAATGTCAAATAAAGGCACCCATTGCTGCATACCTGAGGACAAAGAAATTCACTATAAAATACAGCAGGAGACACCAATGGACTCTGAAAAACTACCTCCTTATTTACTTCATTCACCATTACAAAAATGAACATTGAAATGATCTCTAGAATTCAGAGCACTGTACAGTCCCAGCCTGGAATAAGGTCTGAGAGATTCTCATCTCAAAACCTTGACTCACAAAATTAGTGAGCTGAAATCAACGTGAGTACACAAAAGAAGAAACTTTAAGCCCAAAGGTTAAACATAAACATGATGTGCGCCATCATTATCTTAAGGAAAACAAACCACAAAAGAAAAAATATATTAATGCATGAACAAACAAGAGAGTTGTTTATTTAATCCATCTTAATTTCATACTTGTAACTACATCAATGCACAATTTCACCACAGTAACAGCTTGCTAACTTGTGATGACCAGTTCACACAATTCACAGCTATTTCATCAATTTCAGCTGCTCTTCATTGATTACCATCCACCAGATGCTGGCCTCCAACTTCACACACCACCACATAATTTTAACATCAAAATTCCTAATGAAGGGCATCATCTCAAAATTGTGTATGTCAGAATTACTAAGAGATGCTTTATCTAAATATATTTTAAAATGCCTAAAACTGCATCCTTGAGAAGTAGTAGATACCATCTTAAAAACACATAAGCTGGTACAGAAAGTTATGTGCAATTAGTTGACATGGTTTCCATGGAGCTACTCAATGACCATCCCACAACACAGATCACATTGCAGACTGGTATTTGTTTTGCAAAAGTATTAGAGCAAATGCCATGTTTTAAAGTTAATTAAAAGGAACCATTCAAGCAGTTTTGCTTTTCAAAATGACAGATTTTTCTCTGAGATCCAATTATTCCAACAGCCTATTTAAAACATAGAACTAAAAACTGTGAAATAACAAGATCAGATGCCATCACAAACAGTACACATTTCATATAACAGCTTTAAACACTCTTCTTATTAAGTGTGACTGAGTTTTTGGAAATTTTTTTTAAATCTTTTACAAAATTCCTACGGGAAGCTCACAGATTGCATGTAGCCCTGGCTCCTTCTACCTCTTGTGTTTGGTTTTACTTGTCTTGTACAACAAGAAAAAGATGCTACATTTGCCTGATTAAAGTACTTGAGGATACTTTGTATTTAAAGTTTTAAGAGTACAAAGCCTGCATTATACACTCTCCCGCTGCAAAGGAGGCTTGCTTCTGAGCTTACCTTTGTGGCAATAAATGTGCACAATGGAATTACTCCCAGTCTACAGCAGCAAGTGGACATAACACACACACCTGTGGTTTTTACTCTTGAATGGTTCCTACCATCTATTTATAGTTTGAGTAATACCAAGCTTTGAAATCACTCAAAAAGTTGTACTTCCAAGCTTTAGGGAAGATATGGCGTTTTTGAGGTTTTTTTCCTTAGCTGTTTATTAAGAAGTTTTGCAGATATATTCTCCAGAAACAGTAAATCTGTGGAGCTTTAAAAAAATGTTTTCATTTTTTCATTTCATAGTGCTGACACTATTCAGCACTAACACCTATCTTTTTTCAAGTCAGTGTTCTGAAGTGAGAGAATTTAATTATTTATAAAGTATCTCCAACCTGCAGAAGCATCCTCTATGACATCTACACATTCTTGCAGAATTGCAGTTCAACTCAGTGACACACCAGGGAAAGGACAGAGCCAAACGCAGAAGGAGGATGAGATCTACTAAGTTATTCATGGTACCATAAAATATAAACAAACTGACAAACTCAAAAGCCCATCAAAAACAAATTAAAAATTAACTACGTAAAAAAATTAAATACATTAAATGTATGTGACTGCCCTCAGCAGAAACCATTTTATTTATGACACACATTTCGCATTAAGGCTGGTAATTAAATGTTCACCTACCGAATCATTTGCTGCTAGGGCGAGGGCTATATTTACTGCAAGAAAGAAGAAGAAACAAAAATATTAAGTGCAGGAAAACTTAATTCCTAAACATTGAGAACGCTATCACTGCTAACAAGAGAAAATATAAATACATTACATTTATTTAAGTATTGCATCATCATCAGTTCTCAGCTTCTTGCATCTCTACAACATTTGAGCTAAGTGGCAGCAGCACCCACATTTCATCCCATGTTTCTTAACCAGCAAACAAACTCAAGGTAATCTGCAAACACTTGCAGACTCTCAATTTATAGAGGACGCTGAAAAATAAAAATACAGTCTCAGTATTTTGCCAAAGAATAACATTAAAAAAAACTTTTGGAAGTACCCACTTTTGAAAGTGGACACCATACTATAAAATTATTTAGGGTAAATTAACCCTACCATCAGTAACCTTTACCACACTCTCTAGTAAACTTTAATAAAATTAGAAATTAGGTAAGTATTGACATAAACTACTAAAACAAGTGACCAAAAAGATGATTGTGCCTCTTTTTTTGATTTCTTGTGATAAATTGAAGAGAGATGTTTTCTGGAAGAAGGTGCAATGCATGCTTTTCACTTGATTTTTATGTCAGAAAGCAAAGTCACATCTACCTGAAAGCATCTGTAACTAAAAAAAAAAACAGACAGAAAGAGATGAAGCAACTACAAACACCATTTGTTTAAAGCTTTTAGATTTCCATCAATACTTAACTCTCATAAATAAACAGCATGTGCGAATAGTATCTTTAATGGCTCACCAGCTTCAATTATGTTGGGAGATCTCCTAGAACCTTCAGTATAAACAAATAGTAATTTTTATAAACCAAAAAGTTATAGGTTTTAGAAAAAAAAGAAAAAAAGATGGGAAAAAATCCAACACACACAACCATTTCTTGCGTAAGATCTTTTGCTTCCTTTACATGTTGCTGTATGTCAATCCACACACTCTTTCAGGAAAGGTAAACTGCAGTCAGCCTTGTTCTGCTGGAGGAGTACAAAAGTTCTGAGAAGAAGCTGGGGAGCCAGATTTCTGTCTTGAAGAACTTAACACCAAGAAAGCAAAGTTCCTTCAAACAAAACAGGGGTTAACAAGGACAACTGTACAGATTTCTCAAAGAGGCATACAGCCACTTTCCTCCCAAGAAAACAAAGAACATAGATTTTATTCTTCTATTTTTTATTTAAACAGATGCTCAATTAACTATTCCCCGAATCAGTCGGAGGAAAATTCACCCTCTGAAACCTGGAAACCAATCTACAAATGAGATATGGAGAAAAAAAGAAGCACACCAATTACAAACAAAAAAGAAAAAAAATAAAATCAACTGCAACTCATATCTGAAGAAGGGAGACAAAGACTTTCTTAAAATTACCCACCTTCTTCTTAAACAGCTTTCATGTGTGAAAATTACAGTATGATCCACAATGCTTCTTTAATATGGATATTTGACTACTGAAGGGAAAGAAGGGAGACAGTGGGAACAACATAGCATGTAAACCTAAGGTTTCTAGCTGGATATCTAGCTGAACACTTCATTTTGAATCCCACCTGAATCTTGTATTCCCTTGATTTTGTATTACTGTCAATTCCAAGAGGGCATAAACATCCAGAATAGAACCTAACCTGACCCCGAACATTCATACTACAATTCGTTCCCATAACCAGGAATGCAGGACATCAAGGCAATACATGCCAGAAATTCTAAACTTCACAGCAGGCTCCAAGAAAAGTCACTAAGGTCTCTCCACCCATGCTAAACCTGCCAACCAGAGTAAGGAATGATGCACAGGGAGATTGGAATTTGTCTAACCCAACCTATACCTCTAGTTAGTCTCATCTAAACTAAACCTCCTGTGACACAGCTTCAATGGCATGAAGCTGAGTCAGGAGAGACTTAGGTTGGATATTAGGAAAAGGTGGTTGGATATTAAGAAAAGGTTGTTTGCTCAAGGGGTGTTTGGGCACTGGAAGGTTCCCCAGGGAAGTGGTAACAGCACATGCCTGACAGAGTTCAAGAAGTGTTTGGACAATGCTCTCAGGCACAGGATGTGACTCTTGGGGTGTCCTGTGCAGGACTAGGAGTTGGACTTGATGATCCTTGTGAGTCCCTTCCAACTCAGCATATTCTGTTATCCTATGACTCTAATCCTCTTGAAATCAGTACAAGTCTGGGAAGGTTTATTAGTTTGTAACTTCCAACTTTCTAACTTCCAAATCCAAACTGGCCCTAGGAATAGCACAGTTGAACTCTCAAAACACTGAGCTAACAATACAAATAAAACTTCTTGGTCCAAAATCAGACACGTACAGACCCAGCTGAGTGTGTCTGTATCTGACATGGTTAATATACATCATCAATAAAATACCTCCAGATTATTTAGATGAACTTTGGAAGATAACCTTCAATACCTGCATTTCAATCTAAGTGGCATTTATAAATAGTTTATGAGAATATTTTAACATATAAAGATGGCCCAAAATCAAAAACGTTTCAATACCAGTACATCTTACATGCAGAATAAAAGTATGCAGTTAATATGACTGAGAAACATAGTAAACACATGGTCAAATGTATCAGCGTCCTTGAACAATAATGAAAAATCTCAGCCTTTTAGTCTTTGCTAAAAATATCTGAAGGTCCATGCAGTCAGTCACTGTATTTTCCTCAAACATCAGGACTAGCAAAATGCGAGCAAGAACACCAGCCTTTAATTTTATTCCACTTCCACAGCTGAAAACAGTAAGACTCTCAATAGATTAGAAATTTCCCCTCTTTCAAGACCACACTTTGACTTCTTTTCACACCAGGATCAATTTTCTTCTGTACTCTCATCTTTAGAGTAGTGCAAAAAGGGAGCAGATAGGCAAGAATTAAAAAAAAAAAAAAAAACAAGCCAACTTTGTACAGATGGGGTAAATATAGAAGAATACTATGAAAAACGCAGAAACTTGATAGGACAGTGACAGGAAACATTGCAAACATCAAACCAACATATTAGACAAATAGAAACAACAAAAAAACCTATCAAAGTATTTAAACATACTTTTATGCATTGAAAAAGATTTTTCTTATAACGTAATTTATTCTAATCATTGACTACATTGATTTCAGAAGACCAAAAAGCACTGGAAACAACAGAGAATACAACATGAAAGCCATATGCAATAAACAGAATGAGTTATTCAACAGGTTAAGGCATGACCCTGACAAACTTTACCAGAATGCAGAAGCTCTTTTTCTGAAACCAAGGTACAGAACAACGGAAACACAACTATACTAGAAAAAAGCCAACAAAAAAAAAGCCCTGATAGGCCTTCTGAGATATACACAAGACCGATGATATTTTCTGTGGTGCTTTAGGAATTAGAGGTGCTTACTAGTCTCCCTTCTTTTCAATTCCTGCTCCCAAAATGCATCAGCAGAAATGTCACCAAACATGTTCCCCCACAAACCTCAAGTAAGAATATAATTTTAAGTACATAATTCAGTAATAATGCCATGCAATACTTTTGTTTATACAAGTTATCTGAAATTCAATTGTTCATCTGAACCGTGACATTTATCCTCATTATAGTAAACAAGAATATAGATTTCCTTCTCAATATTTTGAATTAAAACTTTCATTTAAAAAGGCTGTCCAAAACTGATATATTTAAATGGTTCATTCCCATTTCCATTATCTTATTTAATGCTTGTTGAATCCTGATCTTTTTTATATGCATAGGAATGAACTCACAGCTCTAAGTATTATTTATACATGTGTTATATTTCATGTAGAAATCGCACACAGATGCCAGTTACAAGAACTTAAATTCAGATATTTGTTTGCAGACATGAGGAGAATAATTTACTTTTCAAATTATGTTCATTTTGTAAACTCTTGATTGATGAGCAGGTACTTGGTATTTTTAGTAACCTGCAACAACCAGTCTATGTATTATAACTATATATCTTTTGATGGTTAACAAATGCAAGTTTTGATTGTTTTGCATGTCCTTGTACAGGTATGTGTATCCTATGCACAGGATAGATGGCAGATAAATAGAAAAAAAATTGCTTTTAAGTACAGTTACTTTTAGGACAGATATCATGTTAGTCTGTTCTAGAAATTATTTGACAATCAGTCTGTTTCAAGCATGGCTGAAATACAAACCACAAAACACTACATTAAGAACTATATCCATGTGTTATTCACAACACATGGAGATGAACAGCAGACAACTACAGGATGACTCCTCTCAAGTCCAGACACTAAGAAAGAGATCTTTAAACAAATTTCCAACACTTCACAGAGCTCTTTCCAAGGAAGTTTACTTTCAGTGTCATAGAATCATAGAATGGTTTGGGTTGGAAGAGACCTTAAGGATGACCCAGCTCCAAACTCCTGCCATGGACAGGAACACCTTCCACTACGCAACATTATGCAGAACCCCATCCAACCTGGCCTTGAACACTTCCAGGGATGGGACAACCACCCCTTGTCTGGGCAACCTGTTCCAGTGCCTCGCCACCCTCACAGTACAGAATTTCTTCCTAGTATCTAACCCACATCTCTCCACTTCTAGTTTAGAACTATTTATCCTTGTCCTATCTGCTCACATAAAAAGTCATGCTCCTTCCTTTTGAAAGCCTCCTTTAAGTACTGGAAGGTGCTCTAAGAGTCTCCCTGAAGCCTTCTCCAGGCTAAACAATCCCAACTCTCTCAGCCCATCTTCTTCACAGGAGAGGCGCTGCAGCTGAGGAAAGGGCAGTCAATGGCTAACTCATGTAAGCACAGTTAACTATTAGGAGACAGCAAATGTTAGTTCAGACAGCAGATGTTAATTACAAAACTTAAAAAGCAGAATTCACCCTAATCCTGTCAGGACAGAGGGACAAGGATCATCTCAGAAACCAGCCAAATCATTCCTCAAAGGACTATGCATGCCCCAGGGAGAAAGGTGAAAACTGAATTGTGAAGAAGACTATCTTCATCAGAAAGACCCCCGAGCAGGAGGAGAAGCCTTTCTCAGTGGAACCACCAGGACACACGGCACACACAGGGCATGCATGACCCATATGCTAATGATATTAATGACTTCCAAGAAATGCTTTGTATAACCACGCCTGTCCCAAGGAATGTGATGAATATTCATAATTTAACCCATAATACTGTGTTACAAAAAGTACGAATGTGCGTGTTTAAAGAGCAATCCCCACACACCTGGCACACCAAATAAAACAAATACCCACTTCTCTGACTCTGTCTCTGAAGTGTCTCCTGGCCTGGTTTAGACTGATTCACACAGCCCTCTGATCATCTTTGTGGTACCTGTTGCACCCACTCCAACAGGTCCTTCTTATGCTGGGAGACCCAGACATGGACACAATGCAGCCATCCAGCCAATTCCTAATCTACCAAGTGGTTCATCCATCAGCTCTCTGTCTCTCCAGTTCAGAGGCAAGGATGTTGTGCAGAACAGTGCTAAATGCTTTGCAGAAGTCCATGTCGATAACACCAGTCATTCTTCCCTCATCCACCACCACTGCAAGAAGGCCATCACTTTAGCTGGCACAACAAATATTTTTCCATCCTGTCATCTGTTTAAGTTCAATTAAATTTCTGCAGTACTGGTAACCCATGTACTATCCCATTCTACCAACTAGGAATGGCAAAGTTAGAGAAAAATTAATTCAAAACTCAATGGTGGAGTTGAGAGAAGAGGTCAAGGTGCTTCACAAGGCTCTGATCAATTTGTGTTGTTTGTAAGTACTGTTCTACTTTTTGTTTATGAAACACCTATAGAAATGGTTAAGAAAACTGAACAGAGTCCTGATCTTGAAACTATCTAAATATTAGTATCCTCTACGGTGCACATAACTATGCTGACATAGAAAGCCACTGTATAGACACACCTAAGCAGCCAGAGAAGGAGGAACAGTGCCACTGCACTAGCATTTGATCCCCTGCACCTCAGGCTACACCTCAAGATGTCCTGGTGTTTCAGTACAGCACTGCACTATTACAAAGATATGTTTTCAAAGCTGCCTGCTCGATTCACACCTAAGCTAAAGCCAAGACTTCTGTACTCAAGTAGATTCTCAATGGCTGCAACAGGACTTGAGAGAGGTGAAGGGCAGTGTTACAGAACCCAATTATAAAATAATGACACAAGCACTTAAATATTCTCTACAAAGTACTAGAAAATGCATCAAGTAAACGATTTTTAAAAAATGAAACCTTACCTGCTGTCGTTGATTTTCCAACTCCTCCTTTGCCAGAAGCCACAACCACGACCTGCTTTACTCCTTCTATGGGCTTCTGCTTTGGCAGCCCTCGTGACAGGATTCGAGCACGTTTGTCACTCAGAGCCTCATCCCCAGAGCTAAAGGACTAACAAAACCAAAAAAGCAAGTAAATGCTTATGCACCAACAAGCAGTTGTCACAGAGAAAGCCTGGAACGAACCTACCTGCACACTGAAAAATTTCCACTATTTGTCTAAAAAAACAGTCTGCCCAGGGGCTCTCCCAAAGAGAGTCTGCTTCACAGGCAGGCAGGGGATAGCCTACTTAAAAATAATACCAGTCACGTGTTTTTTTGACAAACACTTAAATATGATTTATCTTAACAGTTAAAGAAAAAAAGGGAAAAGAAACTGTGCTGAAATAAACCAAAACACTGCTTTAAAAGTCGGAAGTTTTAAGAAACACGCTGGACTTGGCGGTCCTTTCGGTTCAGTTGTTTCAGGCACAACAAATACAGCGACGGCGAAGGAGTAGGAGTCCCAGGTGCTGAGGATAGGCAGCTGTCCGAGGGCTGTCCCGGCCCTGAGCCGTGCCACAGGCACCGCGCCCCGCTCCGCCGCTCGTGCGACAGAGGAGCCACGCGCGGG
Organism: Erpornis zantholeuca; assembly: GCA_013400515.1. Classification (NCBI taxonomy): domain Eukaryota; kingdom Metazoa; phylum Chordata; class Aves; order Passeriformes; family Timaliidae; genus Erpornis; species Erpornis zantholeuca. Next base: position 49,910 of record VZTN01001833.1, on the reverse strand, counting down.
GCCCCCACGGCTGGACGGACGGAGCAGCCGAGCCCAGCAGCCCCGCAGGCA
>VZTN01001833.1:28830-49527 GCA_013400515.1 Erpornis zantholeuca | reverse complement strand
AGGTGGGCCCGGCAGCCCCCTGGCAGCGCGCAGTTTGCTGGAGCTGAGGGTGTGGCGCCGAGACGTGCCGCGGCTCCGGAGCTGCGGGCCGCGATCGCTCCCTCCCGCCGAGCGCCCCGAGCAGTAGCACTGGGCAGCAGCAGCAGCTCGGGAAGCAGATCCCTGCCGCTGTCTGCAAGGAAACGGGGACCAAGAGCTCACCACCGGGTGACCACACGCATTGCGAACTGCTTCGGGCTTATTCCTCATAGTGCATTGTGCTGTAATTGTCCCCGCAGAGGCTCGTTCTGGCGCTCTGTGCAGTGCTCCCTGGGCTCGTCGGTGCCTTCTGAATTCTCATCTTGGCCCGCAAAATGGTTGGGCAAGGGCTTGGTCCCGTCTTGGTTTGTGTCCTCTACAAATATAATAGTTACATCCCATTTCCTCTTTTGGACCATTAGGTAAAAGAACAAAGAGACCTGTAGCTGAGACAGATGCCACGTGTTTGGGGTTTTTTTTGCTTATTTTGATTTGGATTTTTTGGTTGGGTGGGTTTTTTTAATAATACTAAAGCACAGAATCAGTCAAGCTGGAAGGCCACCACTGTCGATCATCTGGTCCAGTCTCCCTGCTCAAGCAGGGTCATCCTAGAGCACATGGCACAAGATTGCATCCAGATGGTTCTTAAATATTTCCAGTGAGGGACACTCCACAGCCTCTCTTGGCAATCTGTTCCAGGACTCGGTCACCTGCCCAATAAAGTTGTTCTTCCTCATATTCAGGTGGAACTTCCTGTGCATCAGTTTCTGCCCATTGCCTCTTGTCCTACTGTTTGGCACTGCTCATTGTTCTGGTGATAGTTTTGATTTTCCATTCAGTTTACCCTCACTCAGTAACATCAAAACCCGTTTCTGTTCCTTATGTCATGTGAGATTTGCTTAAAGCTTTAAGACACATGTCATCTACTGTTTCTCTCCTACCTACAAGCCTTGTAACCACGTTGTGGAAGGACATTAGATTTGTTTGATATGATTTGCTCTTACAATTCCATGAATATTCCCTATTCAGCTAAGTGGTACTATAGAAATAATTCAGATCTTAGCACTTTCAGGACATTAGTTTGCAAATATAAAATACAGTGTAGACAGTGTCTTTTTTTGGTATCTGTTGTAATATATAATGGATCAGAGGATTTTACATCAGTTTAAAGTGTTATTATGATAAACATTTCCTCTCTTTCACAGTGAGCAGAATTTTCATCATTTCAAATGTTGCTTTTTAAATTATATTAAAAGCTCTAATCAAGCATTTTGCTAAATCCCACCATTTCCAAAGGCGTATTCCGGTGCTCAGCTACAACACATAAATTACAATGCTAAAATAAAAAAAATTTCCTATCCTTGAAGTGATTCTCATTCAACCTACATTTCTGATGTACCCACATGAGGATATTTTGCATAACTAACACAGACACCTGAAGAGGTCAAATCATTTCCCAATAATTTACCCTACTGTTAAACCAAACTGGAAAAGAATACTGAAAACTAACACACCACTTTGTTTTGAACGTGTGATGTCGATGTGCCTCCAGGGCTTTTTTTCACTGCCTCTGGAAACCATGTTACTTTTTGCATTGCAGGAAATTTGCATAATTGTTTGTTCTACCTTGAGCAGTTGGAGGCAGTGTAAAAGTGCAAAATACTGTGCATGTCACCTCAATGGAATCGGTACTGCAGGATCACAGGTAGGCACACACATGAGATATGCTTCCCTTCAAAGTCTTTACAAAGAAAAGAACATGGCAAAAATGTATGATTCACTTCTTCGTTTTGAGAATAGCTCCAACACTAACGAGAATAATACTTAAATATTTTGGGGGGGGTTTTGCAAAGCTGATGTAGCACAAACTAAAATTGAGCTAACAATCCTCAATATTTTTAGTTTTAATAATTTCTTTTAGCACTCATTTGTTAACTACCCTGTTAGTAGGGTAGCTGACATGGCAGTAGGTTGTACTGAATATGAGTATGAAAAGTAGTATCTGGCCATTAGAAATGCCTTGAATTTAGTGGAATACACTGCTTGATTGAGTAGTGTTTCTATCTCTACTAATTGTGAAGACAGTTTTTATAGATTGTACGCTTCTAACAATTGCTCCTGGCTTCCTATTTAAACATTTGAAAATATTCTTCTATGTTGTTTGCTTGATGTACTATTGCAGTCCACATACAGTGGTAAAATATGAGTCTAGGAAAATGCAACCAAAGATTAACAACATTTGTACTGCCAGACTTGAATCTTGATGGAAACTACAGGTAATCTTGGAATCTTTCAGAAAATTCACTTTGGAATTTTCAAAAGTTTAACAAAATGAAAGATACAATATTTAATTTTAATACAAATTGACAACATTTTCTCTAAGTAAATGTAGGAAAATGTTTCATAGACTCTAAATTACTATTCAGCCTGAACAATAACATGACAAAAATAGAACTGATTTTTGTCTGAAATTAGATTGTCTTGTGTTTACATATATTGTTTCTTTACCCAAAATCAATTAAGAGTATCCAGCTATAGCTAGGAAAGATTTCTTGCCAAAATAACTCCAAAACTTAAAAATGAAATAATATTTGAAAAACTACTTGGTAGATAATTTGGTTGGTTTGTGTGCAGTAGGATGTAAGTAGCTTAAAAAAAAAAGAGTATCCATTCTCATTTCTGGGTATCTGCATAGTGCCACATTAATAATATAGTAACTGCAAACTCTTTCTCATATAAACTATTTATTTCAGTCACAATTTGAACTAGAAATTATATTAAAGAATAGCAAAAGAAAGATTCTTCACAACCAAGGGGTCATTTTAGCTCCATGACTAGGCCTGCAATCTTTGGCCACAGAGGTATAGCACTGCATACTAGGATGAGCGTGTGTGGCATGGGAGTCTCAGGTTCTGGATTTTTTCCCCCCGGCTGGTTGGCCAGCCTGCACCTTTAAGACAAGTAAGGTTAAAATGATGCTTTTTTATCCTTTTTTGTCATGTGCTGATAATTACTTGGTTCAGGGCTCCCCTAATGAGCCTCGGGCTCTTGGCTTTACCTCTTGGCTCAGCCCTTGCACTGTATCTCAGGGTAGCTGCCACCTCCTCCCTTTCGCAGTTCTGAGACCATGCTAGAGCTGCTCTCATGCTCTTGTGAAAACAGCATTTTCCTGTGGGGCTGACAAACTATATCAGGCTGCAAAATAATCCAAGACAAAATGCCCACCGGTGTGAGTTCTTTGTTTTATCTTTGCTATGCTCCTCATGGAAGTTAAAGCAACTTCCAGGTTGTTTTACTTAATGCTGAGAACACCGATGTGGTACTACACAGACCAGCATCAGCTTGGCAGATCTTGTACTCAGGGGCACAGTGACTTACCTGGGGGTAACAGGCTCCAGATATATCAATAAGGCACATCTCAAAAATGTGTAAATAGGAAATTTCAGGAATTACAAGAGAAAAGAATTACAGGTGTATATGAGGAAAGTCATTCTGTGTCATATTACCTCTCTGTCATTCACTGGAATTTCTCTTCTAAAATCTTTCTCCTGCTAGGCTTAGACACCAAAGTCAACATCACTGATACGGAGGAAGTTATGCCCACTTGTTGCAAAGTAAATTTGGCTCAAGGGATTTTAACAGATTCTGATTTCAAATATCCATTCAAAACAAGGCAGATTTACCTGAGTTTTCATATAGAATATTACCTTTTTTAAGAAGAGATTTCTGTTTATTATATATGGCAGTACTTGAAAATGCAACACCTTTAACAAGCACAAAGAAAATACACAAAAACAGTAACAATTTATTAACTTTTTTTAACATGTGTATTAGTATTTCCAATTAATATAAGATCACATAAGTAGCTTCATCCGATGCGAAAGCTTTGCCAAATCTTAAACTGAAAAAAAATTGTTTCCTTTCATTCAGTTTCACTAAATGAGGAAGAAGGTCTCAAAGAATTGAGACCAATTTAGTTTTTATATTGCTTTCCCGTGGAATTTTAAACAGTGCAGTCTTTCACAGTCAAGAAGAGATGAAAACCTTATTTAAATTGTCACTAGACTCTTCTGAAGTCAGTCATCAAGTTCTTCATACTAATATTGCTTTCTATAGTAACAGTCACATCACAGTGAAGATGCATCTTATATTACAGCAATTTTTCCAACCTTAAGGAAGCGGTGCAGAAAATTAAAGGATTTATTTTGTTGAATATGCCCTTCTGTAACAAAGCCACATAATTTTTCTTAGGTATCTTACATATATAGGTATTCCTTGCATGAATGGATTTAATACAAATTAACAGTATTTCCATACCTGAAGATAAAAACAAGGGTTTTGAAACCTATTCCTAATCTCTTCCAGATATTTTACAAATATTGAAGGAAGACTGGCATTTTCTTTCTTTTCTTCTTTCCTATCTTTTTTTTTTTTTTCAGTAATGGATATAAATTGCAATTATAAGAGTCTCAGGGGCGATGAGTCCTATTGCTTTAGACAGTGTACAAATACAGAATATACAAGATGGCAACTGTCCTAAAAGCTTCAGTAAACAATTTAACACTATGAATCTGAGTCATAATGACATTCAGAGTTTTGGTTTCTGAAATTATTTTAATTCTGTTCTTCATTCATTTTTCTCAGAAACAAGCTTGTTTTTACAGGAAGCATTTTTGCTAACATCAGAACCCTGAATCTAAACAAGTTTTATGTACCAAATTAATCTTATTTGATCAATGATTGAAACATTCCATCAATTTTGACTGGTTTTTGTGTTTAGTAATTATTTTTAAAATCTGGTTAATGTTCTAACGTTCTAAACCAGTTCAGTTTTGCTCCATAGCCATTTAATACTTATCTCATAAATCCCTGCAGCAGCAGTGCAAGGTATTTCAGAAGGCACTGATAAACTTTGTGTATGGACCACTTACACAATTATGACATTTTACACAATTATAGCAACCTGCTCCAGAGGTTGGTGTGAAAGGACCAATCTCAGCTGAAAATCAGTGTGATCCAAGAACACTTCTCATGTCAGTGCACCCTGTATGAAGCTGTATATAGAACTGCAGGGCACTCTATCACTGTGAAGCCGGAGCACTAATTCTCGGAATGCAATCCTCAGCTGTGGATGTAAGTAACTCTTCAAGGTTTTACACTGAGCCAGAGGGTCTTAACTCGTTCTTAACTGCTAAACCAGGAACAGAATTTTTTTCTTAGCGAGCAAGCCCTGGTCAAAACTATGTCAGGGAGTAAAGATGAGTTGCAATGGCCAAGAATATTTCTTGGTATTGATTCTCAGTACAGATGTAGCCTAGAGGTTCACCTGAAATTAAGCTGAATCATTCTCCAAGCTACAGAGTACATTAGTTAGATATGTGTTTTCTGCAACAGGAGCTAAAATTTGTCATTTTTGTGCTGGAATTTATTTGTGGGCACCAAAATGAAGGATTTTTTTAATCTGGATGTGGTCCTCACTGGGACTGTTATTATGAAGACATGATTATTTTTGTCCTATGGGCAACAGAGTATCCAAGGAAAGATTAAACATCTGTAATTGATATTAAAATATCCCAAGTTATGGAGTAATTGTTTTATTCTGTTAATCGTAAAAATGTAAGCCTCCAGCAGTTCCAAGAATTATATGTGAAATAAAAAGCTCTGTAAGAAAAAGTTATATCAAATACTATTTTTCTATTCTTTTGTAACATCAAATATTGAAGATAAAGTGTTTCACTTCCACACTACAGCAGCAATTTAATATGTTTTGTAAAAGAAAGAAACTGACTTTTTGGCAGCTTAAAAAAAACCATAAACCAAAAAAAAAAAAGAGAAAAATCCTATCACTGCAACACTTCCGAGGTATCTAATAATACAACAGTAGTATTATCCTGAATTAGTGCAGAAACATGCATTTTAAAAAATCAGTGCTTTGAGAGAGTATGAAAATGAAAAATTAAAAAAAACATTTTTGACACTGCTCTTTGAAACATGTTAATCTACACTGGAAGTCATAGCAGGAAGCCACATCATTTCTTGACATGTTTATTGTCTTATTTGACTCCATGAATATTCATTAGAACTTACAGTCTTTTATTATTAACTCACCGTATTAAACATTTGCTTTTTTTCCCCAAGATGACCTTCTATGTATGCAAGTTAAAATAACTTAAAATAAAGATTATATATATATAAACTATTGTATTACTGAAACAAACCATCAAAAACCAAAAGCTGATTGTAAAAGGAAAGTCTTACAGTTGCCATTTGTTCTAAGGGAAATGAGTCCCCAAAATATAAAGAAAAGCCCACAGATCAACATCACTGTACCAGTATATGATGCTGTACTCTGGGAAAGTGAGGTACCAATTTGTGTTGTAGTGCAATATTCTTTCATTGAAGGGAACAAAACGTCAAAATCTGTCAAGCTTGGCTCACTGTGCTCTGGCAATCTTGTTGAACTATGCTGCGGAAGAGGTTGCTGTGTTCTGAAAACAACAGTTCCAACAACCGATAAATGGCAGACCAAGCATATAATTAGTGCCACCTCAAACTCAGGAGTTTTATCATGATGCATGGCAAATAGCACTTGGGATGACTTCAGAGGTCTGCCATTCAGAGAATTTCCTAATGACCTATTATTTGTGTGCATGCTTCCCTGACTAGCTACAGATCAGTATGCCTGAGGGGAAAAAGTGATAGGAGCTGTGGCTCAAGGAGAAAGCTTTTGGCCTGAAGCTGTGGTGAGTTTTACTTTGAAAGTCATCCATATAAATGCAAAAAAAAGACACACAGCCTTATTATGCCTGCATACTCAACAGTAACTGGAGGCAAGGAGTCCTCCAGGTACAGAGAGAATAATAAATGACTCTCATACTGTTTGTGAAAGGAACAGAAAAAGCCACATCTCATTTCATGTCCATTTTTAATAACATGAGGCTTTATGCCAATACTCTGATGTTACACATGCCATCTATTGAAAACATGGAAGCTCAAGTTTCAGCTCCTAGAAGATACTGATGCATTTTTTTTCTACAGCAACATCCTCATATTATCATCAAAATTTCTCAATGAAGATGAAAAAAAATGGGATTAAGTAACACAACCACATTCTGTAGTCCTAAATGCTATTGCAGAAGTGTTTATAAGGTGAAGAGAACATTGATGCAGCACTACTTGGGGAGAACAACAGACTAATTCTTTTACATGGCTGGAGTAGAGGAGCATCCACCTTGGATGTAGCAGACCAATCCTGATGGTAGGAAAATAAAGAATGTAGGAGCTGTGCTCCATTGTGCCTGTTCTAAATACCTCCTCCATCAGGAGGAACCCAGTTTGCAACACCCATGTACATCAGCCAGTCATGGGTTAGCTTAGTGGCTTGAAGCAAACCAGACCCCCACCTGCCAGAGCAGCACCAGGCTTTGAATTCCTATATGATCCGCAGCTCCACACAGAGCACAAGAAGCTGAAGCTGACTTTAATTGGTCAAGGGTGGCCTGGATGGCCCTACTGAGCTTGCTCAGAGATAGCAAACAGCCTGTACAGCTGCTGACTGTCACTGTGCTCTATTACTCCTGCCCTGTTCGCTCCAGGCCCTCTGACTATAAGGTTATCCTTTAATAGCTTGGTGCTCAGCGCTTCTCACGCCATTGAGTCACTACTGTCCTACACCCAAGTTGTTTTCATGTTCTCCTGCTGTGTAGAACCCAGATCCCAAACTCAGGAGACCGGGGAAGCGAGTATATTTGGATACACCTGCAGGGATCAACCTGGATCTGGCAATACCATTCCTAATGGTAAAGCAGAAAACTGCTCACCAGTGAGGGACTCCTCATGGAGTCAGCTTCATGATTCTGTATGGCCTCCCTCTGAATTCCAGATTTAGAAGTGTGGTGTTGAAACTCAAGGTTGGCTCTGCACAAGAAAGAGCATGGGGGTATATGGGATTAGCTCAGTTCCATGGAAGAAAAACCAAACAAACATATTGCTTCTAACCAGTCTGCTATGCTACAGTGAGACTCCCTGGTACATGCTGCAGGTAGGCTACTCCCACTGCTCTGTTGATTCCACTGGAGCACCATACAGAAGTCCTTTTAACATTAATGCCTGTCAATCATATAGACAAAGATTTGGTTCAGGGACACCCAAGCAGGAAAAAATAGAGTAGCTAAATGTCACAGGCAAATGAACATGCCCAGCACCCAACAAGAACAAAACTGAATAGTGTTCTGACTTCCTTTAGGCAGTCATGGTAAGCAAGCAGATTGTGTCTTTTATCTGGCTACTTTTTTTCTCTAATAGATCCAAATTTCTGCTTCTCACAATAAAAACCAGTGATTTTATCTGACACAGCTTTCACACTGAATCTGTGGGTTTTTTTCAGAAATTTAATTAGCTTTTGGTTGTTATAACACATTTCAGTGTCTGTTTTGTAATTGGATGAAGGACTAAACAAAACACGAATCTATTTTTAGTAGTGTATTAAATTTTTGTTGCTTTCTTTAAACACAGGTAAAATCAACTGCTCAAATTACAGAACTGTACTTCCACAACAGGAATACCAGCCTTCACTGCAAGCAATTCTGATATTTGTAGGGAGACTAAATTGACTCAGCTGGAAGAGCTAAAGAGGTAGACCAACTCTTATGCTACAGAACTGGAGCTGAAGAAGTCATGACCTGTCGCTGTTGCACTTCAGAAACGGGCGAAGAACAACACATACGACTCCATTTTCAGAACAAGAAGAAGGCAGGAAGGCAGGAATTCCTTTATTAGAGAGCATACGCTTATATAGACAACAGACTAGGAGCAGGCACAAAGACATTCACCATTCGTTAATTGAAAGACACCCCCTTAACTGAAAAACACCACCAGTGCAAAAACATCTCTTCAAACCAGTCTGTGGCAAACACCAGGTGTAAGTTATTTACCAAGGGATTTGTTTATCCGAAGTTGGTTTTGATCCCTCACAGCCTTGAGGCCACTCATGAGAAATTTTACTTTCTCACCAACACTGAATGTCTGAAAATCTTCCCTGAACAGAGCAGTCAGCATCCACAATGACCTACCTCAGAGCTATGGTGAAAAGCACAAAGATAAAAACCACAGTACCATCTTCCTCTCAATCATCTTCTCCCAGAAGTCTGCAATAGTTCTCTTGAATGCTAAACAGACCTGGAGGGCAGTTTGAAAGGCAAAGTGGATGATAGTCTTCACTCTGCGTCTTCTCTGGAAGAGCTGTTCCTGGTAGCTCTGCACAGGCATTGTGCAGTAATTGTGGTCTTTGACTGACAGGACTGCTCATTTTTGCTGTCTGACTTCTACTAGGGAAATTCTTCATGCCCTCTTTGCTTTCTTATTTAAATACCGCTGGAGGAAGGAGGATGATGGTTGGGAGGTAGACATACTTCTGACCTCTGGACAGTACTTTGAATAAGTTGGTATTAAATACAGTCATCATAACGTGTCTCAGACTGTAAAATTGCTCTAACACCACTAGCTAATCCTCTCTGCACCCACACCACTGTTGAGCAGAACCTTGTCTCTTCCAGCTAATCAGCATTTCAGCTAACATTTCTGAGGCTGCAGTAAGCTAAACTGGTTCTTGAGCTAGACTGAGAAATAGGCTACAAAAAATAATTGCCATATGTAGGAGCCAGAGAACCTACTTGTGCTATTTGTAATAAAGCAAGTAGCTCAAAAAGAGAAACAAAGTAAGTAAACTGGGAGAAAAAGAGAAGAAAAAGAGGTCATCATCCAATGGAAAGCAAAGGGCTTGACTCCATTCAAGATGTACGATCATAAACATCAAAAACAAATCACACTAACATTCTATGCTGTCCTGTGGCAGGTTAAACATCTTATCTTGGACTAAAGATCCACAGTTATCTTTTTTTATTTCTTTGAGGGACTGACCTGTTGTTTCAACATGGCCAAATTAAAATTGTATTTTATTTGAACATTAATCCCAGTTTACAAATTATTTTGCAGAAATATCTTTACCTTGTGATGAAAATTTGCAATTCATTGTTGCCAATTCCACTTTCCAGGCCATTCTCTGATGATGAGCCTTTTTACAGCAATCTTTAGCAGCTGGCATAAGGACATCTATCAGTTCTGTCTCACCCTTCACACCAGTTGTGGTCCAGCCCCCACCCATGACTCTTTACAAAATTATTCTAAGTGATTGAACTTCTTTGGTTTGGGTTTGTTGGGTTTTTTTTATATCTGTATGCATTTCTAGATTTGGAAATGGAGAAAATTAACAGAGTATCAAGCAATTCTTTGCTTGATACTCTGGGGCCTTTCAGTTACATCTGTCCCAAAAGAGGTAGTTCTACCAAGATATAATCCTTGCCAACAGCCTACCTTGTATCTTTGCTAAGCGCCATTGAAGCTTTGCATAGTTTCTCTTCAAAACAGATAGGGGCAACTCTGTCAATGTGATAGCTGCATGAAAGACCACTGATCGTGTTTCAGACACCATAGACAAAGGAAAAACATCCCAGATACATCTTGCCCCTTCAAAGATCCAGTCAACTTCTGCCCCTGCCAAATCATATGCAACACCAATAGTAACAACAACAGAAATCACCAAAAAACATCCCTAGGGAAGAATTCAACCACTTGAGATCATTTTGGTACTGAAAGACAAGGAGAAAGCCAAGTCCCTGCACAGGCAGAGCTTCCAGCATCCACCAATCTCTTGACAAAAGGATTTGTTCCAAATATGCATAGAATCACAGAATCACAGTATATGCTGAGTTGGAAGGGACTCATCAGTATCTTCAAGTCCAACTCTTGGCCCTGCACAGGACACCTCAAGAATCATACCATGCACCTGAGAGTGTGGTACAAACACTTCCTGAACTCAGACATGTGACCATTCACACAAAGAGTAACGAAAAACATACATCCACTGCAATTTGTAAGACTGCCATCTGCCCCTCTGAAAGAGAAATTATCTGAAAATAACCAGAAATGTCTTCTGAGTACCATTCTCAAAATACTTACTTTCAGATCCACTGACAACAAGCAGAGAAGATATGTTCTGGGACAACTTCAAATCCAAAACATACAGAAAAATGTCTTTATACAGTACCTGATAAAAATACCAATATATTTTATGCATGGCTATATTCTTTAAATGTCAGGAAGTGCTTTTTTCTATATAAAACCCACAGTCAAATCTAAACCCATGCCTAAAATTTATCCAACAAATTTACTATCATTCTTTTGGCATAAAATTAGAGGCCCTTAATCTAACAATAGACCAGTAAGATTCAAGAAATTCAAGGTGCAACAGAATTATTTGGCTTCCCAAGGAAAATAGGACATAATTCCACCAAGAATCCATAAATAAACAATGAAGCCATACTAATTTTTCTATGCAATGTTTCACAGGCATTTGTATTGAAACTTGAACATGAATAAATGTTCTCCATCATATCTTGGTAGAAATAATGGCACAGCACCAAATAACAATCAATATCCTTATATATTAATATCCCTCTATAATCTTCTTATTATAATTTGCTCAGACTGTATCAAAATACATTTTCCTTAACAATCAATTTATATCACAAATATATATAGAAAACTGTCTCATTTTAAAAGGATTTCTACATCATTAAACTCTTCTTAATTAATCTGGGGATACAGCTTTCAAGTAAATGAACAGAAGACATTTTAAATAAAATTATCTGAGTTTAAATGAAAACATCTCGTATTTTACAATACCCTACTGCTGGCAAAAATGAGCTTCTTCATACATTAACCACCTAGTGCAATTTCTTGTTCTTCCATGAAGGTTTGCTTTGAGAAGAAACACCACTAAACACCCATCAGGAATCTTCTTTTAAAATGACAGACAGAAGCCAAATATATTCCTATGTGTAACACTGATAATTCAGAAGTGCCTATTGGTCCTCGCTGTTCAATAGGGATCTTTGGTAATCTTCTCTATAATTGAGTCCAAGTACTAAAATTCAGCGTTTTAGTCACATTGCTATATATTTTTATTTTTTTTATTTTTAAATACAGTTGTAAAAATAAAATCTTCAGTCATAAAATGAATTTGGAGAGAGATACTGAATTCCTCATCATTCTATCCTGATCTCAATGAAGGCAGTATTATTAACTCGTCTCTGTCAGAATTCACAGATGGGAGAAAGACACAACCCTTCCAGTTTTGGAGCTGTTCAAGGAGTATCACGGTATGTAGCCAAAAACCTGGAAGATAATAAAAGAACCACTTGGAATACTTTAACTTTTCCCATGAGCAGTGGGATCTCACTTCAAAACTATGCAGTTCTTTTTCCCAAATGATTTGGATCACTAGCTATCCAGACCCCTTTTAGCTGAGTTCCTTTGCTCCAAGACAGTATCACTGAAGAGAAATGCTCCAACTTGATAGACTGATCTCAGCAACCTGAAACACAAACTTAGTAATGAACGAAAGAAATACAGACTATATCAAGATTTCTTTTTTCATGCATAAACTATACAGCATACTACTCTCATCACAAGCATGTAACATTTCCCCACCAAAATACAAAGAGATCTTTCATTTCCCATCAAAAAGAGAAACCAAAGCCCGCTTCCTGTTAGCTGTCAGGGCATCGATAAGTAGAGCTGTAGAAACATTTTGTTTAATTCTGTTCCGAAGCTTGTGTTCAGCCCCCTCCACAGAGAGGACAGTTCAGAAGCCCCGTTTAACACCTGCCCAAGGTCCTCCCCGTCACGCTGCCGGCCGCCCGTGACCCGCGGGCTCCAGCNTGCAAGTGCGGCCGCCCGAGCATGGCTCCGAGGCGCAGTGGGTGGAGGTAACGTGGGCTGCGGGCCGCCCGCCTCCCTCGACATCGCGCTTTCTCCCCGCGGAGCGGGGCCGCTGGGGCGGGCAGCGGGAAAGCGCTCCGTCCCGTGCGCGCGTGCGCCGCCGGTGGGAGGGTGGGCAATTAGGCGTTTGAGGGGAACACCCTCTTCTCATTTTCCGGGCTAAGCTGCAGTTGAGGCACTCTTCCAACCTCGTCTCTCCACTGGAGAGCCCTCTCCTCACCCCCTGGTTATCACTGAAGGTTACGGTCAGTCCCTTCGGCAAAGGGAGGAGCAGCCGGAGGCCGCGGTCGGTGCATAGCGTTTTCTGTCTCCCTGTACTCCACAGAGTCCTCCGCAGCCAAGACTCCCTTCAGGAGCATGACTGCTCCACGACCAAACACTTCCCTTCTAACTGTGTTGTTCCTTCCTTTCTTAAACACGCTTTCACAGAAACACTATAGCCTTGGCTGGTGGGCTGAGCTGTCGGCTTTGTTTGTTGTGTGATAGTGTTAACTTGGAGAAGAAGAACCAGGTAGGGCAATGGGACTATGGCAGCAGCAGCTCTAATGTTGTTTGGTAGTTTTTTTCCATGACACTAACGAAAAATGAAATTTAACATGTAGACCACTACACAGGTTGAGGAAAACATTGTATTTTACCCCTTTTCCTCCCACGGTCTTTTGCTGGGTGAGGTAGGTAGGTCTGCAGACTCTTTGGTCGATGTGCTGTGCATACAGCCCAGGGCTCTTTACCAAAGCATGAAGGCTGCTCTTTAGAATGCACTGCCCTGCTGTAGTTGTCACTGCTTGTGAGTTACTTACACTAGAATAACTAATTTCTGCCGTTGTCAACTATTTAGCCCATGGGGTTTTTTGGTTTTGTCTTTTGTCTTTTTTAAAGACTATTACAACAGAAGGGGCTTAATACAGTCACTTGTATAAATTTTAAAAAGTAAAAATTCTAGCATGTTTAAAGGGTTTATGCATTCATTCAACACATCTGAAGAATGTTCACTATTTGCCTTTCACATTATCCTTAAAACATCTATCCCCTTGTTCAGAAGGGGCTGGTGGATCCAGCAGAACTAGTTTCTGCAGCATGGTCTGGGAAGCCAGAATGTTTTACTGGGAGGAAATAGATGTCATCTCACAGATACCGTGTTTCACAGATGTAGTGTGTCTCTGTGTATTGCATTATTAGCCTCTCAGTGTAAGGTTAATTACAATAAAATTTGCCTAGCCCAGCATAAATTAACTATAGAAGAAATAACCTATTTCTATCTTGCTAATCCCAGAGGTAATTGTAGATCTAGTAAAGTAAAGCAGAAATGTAATTTTGCTGTCTTTCTTTTAGACTATCTTAAAAGGTACATGTTGTGGTTGAGAGATAAGAGTAACTTTGCTACAAGGAGGTTATGCAGTTTATCTCTCTAATTTGTTTTTAACATATTAAGCAAAATCACTAGGAAAGTAATGGATAGCACTAAAGGAATTTGAAAGAGATTTGGGTGGTGCCCAGGAGATATTTTTCAGACATGAACCTTACTAATAGTTGTTGTGGGTACTTAGGAATATTTCACGGATACCTGGGGTTTTTTAAGAGAAGTCTGTTTTAACAAGAACTAGTCACCATGCAGAACAAAAAAAGCCTATGGGAAGTACATATTTTCTCTAGTATGACTACTTTAGAGGTCATTAGGAGGAAATTTTGCTGCTGACATTTTCTGGTAGGGTAACCTTACTCCATATATATGCATCTCAATGCAAAAACACAAAACTAAAAAATACAGATCTCATCGACTATTATTTACATCAGCCAGTGTGTTTCTGATGTTTTATGACCACTTCAAAGTAGGTCCTCACCTTGAGACATTTCTAGCATTCTATAAATGGCATATTGTGTAGGTGGCTTTGAATAGCTTCTGAGCTGTAAGAGACCCCTGTAGGTACTTTAAGAACTTCAGAGCAGATGCTCTTTGTCTGCAAAAAGGTTAGGAGTGTACTTTATGTTTATACATGAATCTCTGCCTTCATTGTGTTTTATGATTGAGTTTTTTGGCCTGTTGAGGGTTATTGGGCATAGGATGTCTTGTTTATGGAGAATTTTGGTTATATACCCTCCATAAAAGGTTTATGTATACAGCAAAATGGGAAGAAATAAAAGGAATTATTCTTCTGAAGGTAGGGGTGAAATAAGTTGAGGTTTGGTATATCTCGTAACTGTGGAGAAAAAGAAATGTAAAATGAATATTCAGCTAAAAAGTATAAGTGCCTACACTTTATGCAAGGGAACTGTCTTTTCCTTATCTTATTTCCCGTGACTTGTTTTCTGGTTACTATGGCAAAAAGAGGTGCAATGTACCAGGCACAGACTTGCTCTGTGACCTGTGGCAGATGATGTAATCCCTCTTTGCTGCACTGAATATAAAAAATATGAAGAAATCTTACCAGAGGGTAGTAAATCTGAACTTGAAATGGAAATGTCACAGAATAATTTATGTAAGTTAGTTTCACAAACTGACTTTCCAAGAATTACAAAGTATCTCTTTTTTTATTATCCATTCCAATTTCCTGAGGAAAAAATAGTAAAAGGTAGACTTGAGGTAATATACTGCAGAATATATTTCACTTCTGCTAATGCAATCCTAAAAAATAAAGATGAATGTATTTAGTAAGGAGTGTGAGGAAGGAGTCAGTTACTTGCTTTTTCCTGCAAAAGAGCTAAAAAGCAGCATTTGGAGGCAGCGTTGCTAAGGCTGTCTATATGGCTTTAGGGCTGGGTACTTCAGCCCTTCATGATGCAGGTTGCCTGATCTGATGATCACTTAGGACAGTTGTATAATAAATGCCAGTGTTGCACAGTATCTTGGTTTGCTGGTTTATTTATGTAAGCATTTTACTGCTAACAGTAGATACACATAGAGCACAGCTTTTTTGTCCAACTGCCTGCCTTTCACTGTGTGGATTCCTTGCAGTGGCTGTTTGTGTATCAGCATGTCGAAATTATGATCTTGTTATTTGTGTTATTTTGCTCGAATTTTTGTGCATTAAATATAGACCTGAGGAACAGTCAACTAGACTTTGATAGGTTACAGAGGACCTGCAGCAATGGCAATGGTTTTGCTTTAGTTCAAAAGGTTTACACATTACATTGACAATGAGCACGAGTCTTAGGACACCGGAACACTATATAAAGTCAGATTGACATATGTTATTATTAGGTTTGGTCTTGTAATTGCATTCAGTTTTTACATCTTCTATTCAATTAAGAAAACTAAAGAACAAAGTGAGACTTAACAAGGAGTTGAAACACGGCTGCATGTGTTGAACCACACTTTTCAGTCATAGTTGAAACCGTAAGTTTCAGTGTACAAATAGTTGCATACTTTTCAACTACATCATGGTCCTAAAGTGTTCTGGAAGACCATAAACGTGCAGTATAAATAGAAGCATCCTCTATCAGCTTTAACTTGTCTCTGAATTAATTGTTTTCTCATTTAACCTTCTGTCGCTCTAATTTTCTTCAATATGCATGTCTCATCTTGTGATAGTTTATTCAAAACCAGACATCAAATAAGGACAGAGGCTGGAAAAATTGTGAATTATTTTACTTAATCTTTATCTGTCTGGCCTTAGGACTTGCAAGGGTCACTTTGCTTATTTTTTTTGTGTCTTTAAATGAGCTGCTAGCAGGGTATCATTACTGCTATGAAAATGTGCAAAAAAAGAGACTGTCACAAGTCTCAGAATTAAAATTACTTTCTGTGGTGTGTTCTGTATTGCAGAGTCAGTTATTTCTAATGTTGGGGTTACAGCAACAGCTAGACCAAATGAATTTGGCCTGTTTTATCAAATGTGTTAGTAGTGGTAGCTATTTGTGCATTTTTGCTACCTATTAATGTCCTGACACCAGTCTGTTTCTGGAATGAATATTTAGCTAACATGTAAGGATATCTAATGTTTGGCAGTCTCCATTTCTCTCCCTTATTTGAACAGATGATTTGAATTTCATTTGACAACTCTTGGCCCAAATTTCTTAGAGTGTTTATGAAATACAGTAGTCATTTGGGAATCTGTATAATATTCTGCACTGGTCAAGATGGGTTTTGAAAGGAGCCATTTAAAGCATGTGACATTTTGTCTACAAAGAGCATTCTCTTTTTTCAGAAGTTAGTCACTAGAAAAATATTTGAGAAGGCATAGCTTTTCTCCGTCATTGCCTTGAGCATTTTGTATAGTCTCTGCAATAACAAAGGGACAAAATCTCATGTGTATAGCTAAGATTTCTTCACCAAAATCCTTTATCATTTAAAGAAAATGAGAAAAATATAGAGGAAAAAAATTTTAAAGTAAGTTTTAAAAACTATTCACATTTTCTATCCTTTTGCTTTGATAACATTGATATTAATAACTCCTTCCTGTCCCAATCTATTTAACATCTCTTCAGTGGTATTTCACAAGTTGACGTTTATGTTTCCTCCAACAAAATTAAAAAGGTACTTATTCTTGAGAAAGCGGTGAGGAGGTTTCTTTATATACTGTCTGCCTGTGGATACTCTGGGTTTTTTCCCAACGAAGTTAAGCCATTCAGATATATTTGTGCATGAGACGTAGCTGCTGCTGGCTGCAGAGCCTGTTTGGCTTAGTAAAGCATGGGTTGTTGTACATGCATTCCTCATGGACTAACCGAGCGAGCAGAAAAGCTACACAAAAGTTTTCATGTGCTTTCTCCTCTGTATAGGCCTAATTCTTCCCCCAAATGCATAGTTCTTACAAGTAATCTCTCTGAATGCTAAAGTGGCTCATCTGTTAGTCTATACTAATCAGGTGAAAGGTTCCATTTTGCAGTTAGATTTTACCCAAGCTGATAATAATATCAGCTTATATCAGCTTATAACTTTATAATAATCTGAACAACTTCACAGTTGTTGGTCATCATATTTAATAACGTATTTAATATCATATTTAAATATTTAATTAACAGACTGTGGTTTTTTCAGAATTAAACTTTTATCAACTTTCAACTTTCTTTTTTTTTTCAGAATTTCAACATCAAAATAAAATTTGGTTCTTTGACAAGTCATGTGGTGTTTGTCATGTTTCATAACTGGAAATATAATTCACACTGAAAATTATTTTAGCTGTATGTTTGATAGAAAAAAACCTTAAATTGTTTCTTATACTGGATTTAAGTAATTTCATCTTGTCATCTCATCTATGTTAATACTGTACACTCTACATTCCAATGAAATTTGGCTTCACATGGAGCTAATAAATTGTCTTAATTGTATGTAGAAGCATTGTGCAGATAATCTGTATATCTCTTAAAAGTTTCCACAGTGTGGTATGTAAACTTAATGTCTTAAGCTATACTGAATAACTAAAACTACTCTTTGAACCTTTGTCTGTTATGTGGTTTTGTAATTTTTGATACCAGTTTTAATGATAAGCATGCATAATAGATAATGAGAAACATTGACATAATTTTCTGTAATCTTTTATAGATCCAGAGAGGGCTTATTATCTACATATGCTTCTTCAAAGGTGCTGATGTGGATCTTGTCCCAAAAATTGGTATGATATAATCCATATAAATTGTTGTATGGTTTGAGATGGAAGAAAAGCAGTTGAGGCAGAGAAGGTGGCAAACATTTGGAAAGCCATGTGATGGCATCATTTTAGATCAATCACCTGGCTGAAAGAACAGTTTCATCTCTCTTGTTTCTTTTGACAGTTCTCCATGCCTCTTTCTCTGTCTGTTCATGACCAAAGTAGAAAACCAAATCCCTTGATAACATTCTAGCAAAGGAGAAAATGCTGCACCTGCTGTTTAACATATTACATGTATAGGGCAACAGGTTCAGTCCAGGACAGAACTGAATTTCAAATAGTTCATGGCTTGATTTGATAAGTATTTGACACTGATCTCACTGTATGTGCAGGATATTTAAAATTACAGCCAGTAGAGGGAGTTGTGTGTATAATGAAGCAGTGTCTTTCCCATTTCACTTCATTGGTACTTGCATACACTGTTAGCATGTGCGCTTCTGGTTCAGAAGCGATAACAGCAGCATCTGCAATTCTTGTCTTCTCCACGTGCACTTTAACATTTATATTGAAGCAGAGAAGATGCTGTGGATAAGGTCAAATAGTAACGATTTCTGTCTTCATCCAGTGCTGTTTTGGCTTGATTTTTTTTTTTTTGTTCTGTTTTGGTGGTTTTTTAACTTTTATGTCACTTATTCTCCCTCCTTTCCTTCATCAGTAGCATTGGATCCCCTGGGAAATTCTGTGATGCCACATACTCCAGATAAAAGTGCCCCTTTTCTGAGGCTGGCTGATACTCGAGATTTGGCTAAATGTTGTGTAACAATAGTCTGTTTCAGGCTACTAGCTGGGACCAGCAGTGCACAATAGCACAGCAGGTGCTATTGAAAATGCTGAGAGCAGCTCCTTGGGGGTTCTCTCTGGATCTTGGAGGGCACAGTCCTTCTGTGATGCTAAATATTTAAATCTATGATATGAAAACTTACTTTGTGCTTGTGGGAGTTTAATGAGAATGTTACTTGAGAATAATTACATTTTCAGCCATGTGGCAGCTAAAACAGGCCAGAAAAAGAAAGTTCTGTTTCCTGTGAGAAGATTCATCTAGGACCGTCCTCCTTGAGTGCCTGTCTTAGAGAATATTGTTTCCTAAATATATTTCGAATCTGTTCAAGTGTGTGGTTTTGGTTCCTGAATCACAACTCAGCTCTTCTTGCTTCTAACAACGTTAAACATTTATGGGTTTGGAGGCATAACTAGTATTCTCCCAGCTTTTACAGAGTTGGGGTACTGATTTGATTTGTTATAGAAACATCAGAAAATCTAACATTAGTAAATGCATTGATTTTATTTGCAGGTTTATATGTTCTGGCTTATAAGCCAAATTGCGTCTGACCTTCCTGCCCACATCCTGTCTCAAGTGACAAACTGGTAGCTGCATGTCTCAAAGTGGAGCACTGAAGGACACTTACTCTACTTGAGACCAAACCGTGGAGCTGTACCTTCAGCTCACATCAGTGCTAAGTCCTGCTGCAAACTACTGCAATCAAAACAAAAAGAGAGGGCAAAATACTCTCCAAATTGCATTGAGGATGGTGTGTCCTACAATGTGGAGTGTTATGCAAAGGCTGCCTATTTGACTATCAAACAATTAAGGAAGGCTTGCTAATTCTTTCTGGGTTCTTTGGGGGAAAAAAGAAAAGAAAATCCTAGGATTTTCTAGAATCAACTTTTTTTCTAGGATCAACTAGAATCAACTTTAGGATTTTAGATAGCAAATCACTTCCCCCAAAAATAGAACTTTAGACATATGACATTAATATCCTTCACATTCATCACAATACTCAGACATATTAGTTGGTTAAGTATTATTGATTGTCCATGTTTCAGTTCATTAGTAAACAGTTTCTTTTACTCAGTAGTTTGTCACACATCAAAATACTTGTTGGATCTTGTTTATGATGTCCTGTTTAATTCACTTCAGTTATACTAACTCTTGTTTTATTTATATTTCCAGTCAATACGCTGTTGAATGTTAAATTAAGTGAAAATGAAAACGGCGAGTTTGTTTCTGTTCTTGATTTACCAGGCGATGTACTCATCATACCACAAGCTACCCTAGGTGGTAAACCAAAGGGAAGAAAGATGCAGTACCATGCAAACATCGAAAAAGAAAAAGGGTTGGAACTTTACTCTCAGTTTGTGACTTTGTGTGAAAAAGAACTGGCTGCCAATGCCAAATGTATGGAAGCTGGTGTTCTTGTCAAGCATGGCACATACGGAAACAGGCAGGTGTTAAAACTGGATACAAATGGAC